>VDFB02000017.1:5672883-5845335 GCA_007258455.2 Sequoia sempervirens | reverse complement strand
TTAAAGACATTTGATGCCTCTGTTATGACTCACACTATTCCCTTGAAACCCGAAGCTAAACCCTTCCAATAGAAGTAGCACCCTGTCAATGCCCTGATTGAACCATTGATCTTTAAAGAGGTCCAGAAGTTTCTCTCTGCAAGGATAATCTTCCCTGTGCACCATTCAACCTAGGTGGCCAACTTGGTCCTAGTTCGTAAGAAAAACGGGGAGATTAGGCTGTGTGTTGACTTTAGAAATCTGAATAGAGCTTCAGAAAAGGATAATTACCTACTTCCTTCTCTAGATGAAGTCTAGCAGACTGTCAACAGATCTCAAATGATATCATTCCTAGATGGTTACTCTGGATATAATCAGGTAATGGTCAATAGTGAAGATAGGATGAAGACAACCTTCACTATGAAATGGGGAACTTTTGCATACAGAAGGATGCCATTCAGTCTAATAAATACTGGAGCAACTTTCTAGTGTGCCATGGACATAGTGTTCAAGGACCTAATCAGTAAGTGTATCATTGTCTACATGGAGGACTTGCCTTTGTTTTCCAAGGACTGACTGAATCATGTTGTAGACTTAGCCAAAGTTCTTGAGAGATGCATCCAATATGGTGTCTTATTGAATCCAAAAAAATGTGTGTTCGGGGTATCTGAAGGGAAGATGTTGGGACACATAATTTCTGAAAGAGGGATTTCTAAAGATCGCCTGGCCAGGAAGGAAGAAAGAGTTAAGATTTTTCTTTGGAAAGATCAACTTCATAAGTAAATTTATCACAGGATTTGCAAAGATTGTAAAGCCACTAAATGAAATGATGAAGAAGGACACCAAAACAGAGTGGACTGAGGAGGTGAAGGCCACATTTGCACAAGTCAAGTGATCCATTTCAGAGGCACCCATGCTCACCAGCCCTGACTATCTTAGACCATTTTATATCTACTCTTTTTCCTCTAAGCATTCATGTGCAGCTATTTTAACTCAATGAAAAGAGGAGGCAGAGGAAAGGCCGATTGCATTCATGAGCTCTCCATTCAAAAATGTGGAAATTAAGTATCCACCTCTAGAGAAGCAAGCTTTTATGTTGGTTTGGGCTATCAAGAAGTTTTGGCACTACATCCTCTGAAGCCAAGTCGTTGCTGTAGTTTTTGATGCGGCTTTGAAGTCCCTTCTCATGTAGAGCAAGCTGGGAGAAAGGAGAGGCAAATGGATGGCCATCCTACATGAATTCGACCTAGAGATACACCCTATGAATCTAGTCAGGGGCACGGGTTTATCCAAGTCCATGGTGAATGCTGGTGACAACATCATCTATCAGCAATACACAACCTAGACTTTCTCTAATGACCCATGGTATGTAGATACCATTTACTTTATGCTTAACAATCGTTGCCTAGAAGGAATGAACTCCACTCAAAGGAGAGCCTTAAGGCTAAAGAGTTCTCATTATATGCTCAAAGGAGGGTTGCTATACAAGAAGAATTATGAAGGAGTATACTTGAGATGCCTTGATCATCAAGAGGCTAGACATGTGATCTCTGAGTTTCATGGGAAACATGGCACAGGTCATGGGTCTGTAGATTCTTTGGTACACTGGATCCTCAGATCTAGTTATTATTGGCCCTATGTATTCAAAGATTCTCATCAGCATGTGAGGACATGTCACACCTGTCAGGTTTCTGCATCAAAGGAACGCCATTTAGCCATGTCATTGCAACTTGTCTATGAGGTAAGACATAAATTAATCTTGACTACCACTGAATACTTCACTAGATGGACAAATAATATACCCTAGAAGAACAACACCATAGAGGTAGTGATCAAGTTCCTCACCGAGTGCATCACTACAAGGTTTGGGGTACCCTTCACTTTGGTATGTGACAACGGCTCTACTTTTTCTTCTGCTGAGTTTATTTCCTAGGCATATGATCACAATATTGTCTTAAAATATTATTCAAATTATTACCTACAAGGAAATGGAGTTGCAGAGTCAACCAATAAGAATCTCTTAGGGGTAATTAAGAAATTGTTAGAGTATAACCCTAGAGACTAGCATACCCAGCTGAGATTCACATTATGGTTGGATAGGATTAGGATCAAGGATGCTTTAAACACACCACCCTTCAAACTAGTATATGGCCAAGAGCGTGTCTTTCCTATCCATTAGTAAATAACTATCCTTAAGTTTATGTAGAAATTCTACTCTAGTGACAATAAGATAGAGGTGAGACTGGCTGCTTTGTTGAAATTAGAAGAATAGAGAGATGTTGCCTTGTAGCAATTCTCTAGACACCAAGTTGTTGTCAAACATTGGTTTGAAAAAAGAGCTAAAATCAAAGCTTTTAGGATATCAGACCTTGTGTTGCTATGGGATAAAGTTGGTGAAAAGAAGGGTAGCCACCAAAATTTTGACAAACTCTGGCCAGGTCCTTATCAGATTGCTAAGATCCTATTGAATACTCTAACTGGAGAACCTATCCCATTGCCTGTTAATGGAAAATTTCTTAAACACTATTTTGAATCATGAAGTTGGCATTTTGTTGGGTGATGCATGTGTATAAATAATTTATGCTTGTAAATAGTTTATGTGTGTGAATAACTCTTTCCTTTATGTGAATAGTCTACTGCTCTTTGTGTAAATAATCTACTCTTTGTCTATAAATAGTTGTTGTTTATTTGCTTGTCTTTCCCTTTCTATCTTTCTGTTTCTTTTATTGTTTAGCTTTTCCTTTATTTTTGTTCTTTGGTGGTTTTATCTATTTCTTTCCATCTTGGAATGGTCATTTGTTATTTGAAGCATACTTTGGTCACTAGGAGAGAAGTGATTTCGATATTTTCATGTTTTCTAATTGGATGATTTTGTCCTGAATTCTTTGTTCATGTTTATTGTCAACAAGAGTTGTGGAAAGTTTTGAAAACAGGGTGCAAAGTAAGTAACCTTCATTAGCTATCTTTCACAAATCATTAAGACCATCTCCTCTTGTAAGGGTATATATGTCCTAGGACTATGGTTTTGCAAGATTTGAGTGAAAAATCTGATTCCCAAGTGTTGTCTTGAAGTCCATGGTAGTTTTCAACCCAGATTAGGTGTTAAACATTTGACATACTGAAAAAGAGCTAAATGGAATACCTGAAACTCTATAAAAAAAAAAGAGAAAAAGAGAAAAAAAGAAAAGAAAGAAAGAAAAGAATTATCTAAGGAGAAAAAGGATTCAATATGAATGGGTGATTCCAGTATCTCTACCAAGGCTATAGACACCTGAATAGCTACGAAGCAATTCCCAGGATATCATTGAATAATAGCAAAAAGGAATCAACTCATGTAGCTCAAATCTTGCACATTGTTGTTCAAAAGATAGGGAAAACTTTATGAAAGGATGATGCACTATCAAGCACACATATAGATTCAAGGCTAGTTACTGTTGGCTTACGTTTGAGATTCTAGCTCAACCTTGGTTGTTAAACTGGCCCAACTAGAGTTGTGATGTTCATGAACCAGAAGTTCTGGGTAGTTGAAGCCTTCATCTTCTTGAAAATGGTCAAACCATTTTCCTAGCCGAGTCACCATTTGGTATGCCTTACATAACCACCCCATTTTGATTTGGAACAAAATGGGTCCCCCTTTCTCTTTCTAGTTTCTTTTGCTTTTGGTTACTTGCTTTCCTCTTTGGAATTCTTTTGTTTTCCTCCTAATTTTGACTTTTGATCTATCTGATGTAATCTTGGTTCTGTCTCAACCTAAGTTGGTTTTCTTCTTGCTAGGAATTCAGTAAAATAATTATAAGCAATGGTGGATTTATTATAATATGTCTTATTTTCTTCTGAGGACTAATGCAGACCTTTCTTTTGTAGGGTTGAATCCTACACTTGATGATATTTGCTAGGAGGCTCAGTTGGAAGGAATTCCTCAATCTAGTTGGTCATAAATCAGCCATGCAAAGCCGTGAGGACCCAAGACACAAGCGAGAATCTGCTGCAACAACCAGCAAGACTCAACTAAGCTCAGCTAAGGACGGGAGCCCTATCAACAAGAAATCCTTCTTCGAGGAAAGAACGTGAGACCTAATGTTTCACCTGACCGCGAGAGAATGGCTCACCGGGAGATTCCTGACTGTGGTGAAGTCTCTCAAGGACTTCAAGGAAGTCTCGATCGGGACCAAAGGGAGCCTAGGTGACACTTCCTGCAAAGAGCTATCTCGATGGAAGGTCTCCCGCGCTTCCAGCGTCCTACTAACCACCATAGGATGCCAAGCATTTTAGGGGAGGCTTGTCTTGAAGGAAGTCATGGCGGTTTCAGTCCCACCGATTGGTTTACAAGCAATGCCTGCCAAACAACTCCCAAGATTGGACATGAGGTCTTATGAAGTCTCGGTCTTGGCAATCGACGGTGAAATTTCATTAAGGGCAGACTGCTCATCGTATGAAGTTCACCCAAGGTTTTACTAAATCGCCAATGCGAACAGGCCTGCGTACTGTGTAATGTCTTCATCGAGTGGCTCCAATTTCATCGAGCAGGAGAGGGATTCTATCAAGATGTCTTCAAGAAGAATTGGGGCAGTCTCACCGGACATCAAGGAGCCTTCACCTTAAAGATATCCCAGTTTGGCGCAATCTCTGCCGAAAGGAGTAAGTCTCATGATCGTGGTAGGTAGGTAGGAAGTTTTACATCAAGCAAGTTTCCTAACTCAAATAAACTCTCGTTGAGACAAAGAGACTTTAGTGGAAGGTCTCAGTGAAACAATAAGCTCTCGGTGACACGACATACTATCGACATAATCTCTTTCTGATTCAATAGGGTCTGGCCGAAATGAAACAAAGTTGCTGAGGACTGAGTTTGCAATCACCATTGACTCGATATCACACCTAGGCAAAAGGGTCTGAGTTTCTCAAGAGGATAGAGGGAATCAGAGACTCTACAAATGAAGGGCTTCACTATGAGGTCACAAGGACAGCAAGTGATAGTCTTATTTACATGAGGAATCTCATTGAAGATTTGCATCTTGCCAAGAGGTCTCAACATAGTAAGGAGTCTTGCCGACAACAAGGTAGGCTCGGTAAGAGAAGAGGAGTTCAGGGTAAGGTCTCCCCAAGGTAGGATTGTATTGCCAACATAGAGAAATGAACTTGGGGAGAAAGCAAGGGGTGCCATAACGTCTTACCAAAGCAGATGGTCTTACCAATGCAGAATGGGCTTATGAAATGAAGGACTCTCGCACCCTCTTGCCGAAGGGTTTATGCCCTTGTCGACAATGGCGAATTTCCAAGAAGGAGGTATTAGTGTGACCAAGAGGGAACTCACCAGGGAACCAGCTTCGAGGGTGTAAGGTCTCATCGAAAGAAATTGAGTTTCGCGGTTGAGCTTCCCCTGCGGGAGGAGATCGCCATGACCTCACATTGATAGCGATTATCCCGGCAACCTCAGTGTGTATCGACATAACTTCTGCAGCCCACCAAAATGTCTCACCGATTGACCCATGCTATGCTAATGACTGTTATAAGATGAAATCGCATCAGGGAGACACCGATGGTGTCTCACCGACATGCGATTTAAGATAGACCGCTCTTAACTGCTCAGGAATCTGGCGTGGCATATGATTGTCCAATCAGAAAGGCCATTGACTGATTGACTGCCCCTGTGGAGAAGACTAACTGAATGCAAGCAAGATGGATTCCTTCACAGAATAGATGATGATGGATTGGCTCAAATGATGATGTTCATATCTGCAAGGAGGCTCGATGGTGCTTCCAGAAGATGATCAATGTATAGAGAAGTCCAGAATAGAAAGGAAGCCGAAGGAAAGAAGAAACTATGACTCACAAGGACAGCTATAGTGACTACTGGCAAGGAGGTAGATCAGTATTAATGGAGATATTCTGAGCATTCAAGGTGACCCCAATAGAGTTCAAAGGTGGACACAAAGACAAGAGAGTTAATGCTACAGCTGCCAAAAAGATCTAAAAAGGCTTCTCCCGAGGATAGAAATCCTTCATCAACATGGAAAGCAGGGCTTCACATTGAATGTAGCTTTGACCCTCCTCAAAAAGATCTAAGAGCTGACCCTCTTGCAGTCAGGAGATATTTTTGAAAACCCTAAAGTAGTGGACAACACATTCTCATTGGTACATCCTATATAAAAGGAATTTTGGCCTCTTTGTAAAGGTTAGAATTTTTAGAGAACTTCCAAGGCTAGGAGATATAGGATTAGAGGTTAAGAACTAGAAACCAGAAATAAAATTAGTTGAAGGAGATAGAGTTGCCTCCTGATTCTTTGTAATAGGAGTTTCTTCTGCCTTCTTGGTTAGGATTTAGATTCAATATAGACTACAATGTATTTTTAGATTCTCTTAGTGTAAATGGAAGAAAATTGTAATCACAAATTATTTGTACACTGGTAATTGTGCCAGCTTTGTAAATGTTGTTTATCTATTTCACTAATAGTAGAGGCAACTAGATTAGAATCTATTTCATGTTGTGTTTCAGAATGGTATTTATCTTAAGTTAGTCATTTGATTTGTGAAGTCTTCAAGGAATGGAATGTTATTCTTTTATGTTTTTTTTTAAATAGATGACTGGCAATCTGCTATCAAATCAACACTGGGAATGAATACAACTGTGTGTTAATCACAAGTTAATCTTGTTCTTTAGTTTTGGTTCACAGTTCCTTGAAGCTAACAAGTCTGGTTAACGTTGGATGAATCATTATTCTTTTTTGATCCAAAACCCTGACCCGCCTTTTTATGTTTCTTTAAAAACCTAGTTAGATTAGGTTTTATTTCATGCTTGATCTTAGAATAGTCCAAAAGCTCAACACCAGCAAGCCCCTTGAACATTACTTTCACATTGACCACTGGAGGACGTTATCACAGTTGAGAACCAACTACATAGACCTTGGGAGCTAAGATATCCATGTGATTTTCTTTCTCTTTTAGGAAAAATAGAGTAGCAATATTCTATTTGCATGTTGTTGTACCAAAGGTACTATCAACAGTAATGTAAATGACATATATTCCTATCCCAAAATTGAGGGGATAGGGGATCTCTGCCTAGTGTTTATCACTCAGTAGAGCATGAGTATTTTATAGCTATCAGGAGACTTCTAATATAATCATCTGGTTGTTAGGGTACCGGGGTAGTTTGCAGGGTCTTTTAGAGAAACCCTTTATTCTAATGTACGTGAATTTTGAGAACTAGATGAACAGGAACCCGAACCACTAAATGAATTCCAAAGCAATGTGCAAGACTCTTCTCTAAAAATTTTCTCCAAGGAGTCTGATAATAATCCCAATGAAGGCATTGTTCACCCTTTTGTATTCTCTCTCAAAGTTTCTATACTGCAACTGTGGATATCGATCATCTACCTTGAGCTCCCCCCTTGCTGGATTTGGATTTTGTTTAACAAAGAGGCCTTTATATAGGAATGCCTCCACTAGCAGGTATACCAAATAAGAGGTCATGTAGAATTGGGATGTCTTCTTTTATAGCCATAAACTGTGCATGCATGTTGTCATTGATGATCTTGGGCCAGTGGAACTTTGTTTTTCCATTAATGATCTCCTCAACGAAATAGAACACACACTCTTGGAAGAAGGCAACACTAGTGAGGCCCATCACTTTGCTTAATAGAGTGACCAAATCATGGTACTCTTCATGGAAGTCACTCCTGAAAATATCTTGAGGTACCTTGGAAGCACTTACCCTCTTGTCCTTCAACCAATTTTGGTTGATTAACTTCTTACATCCCAGGGGGTCTACTTTCCACATGTTCTTGGCATATCCCTTCTCTATTCCCTCCATGGGGAGGAATGTAGGGATATGGAAAGTTCCACCTATGGACTGGGCAGACAAGTCTACCAATACATGACCCTCATGATCTATGATTTTCCTGTTCTAGCTATGGAAGCACTCTATGCATGCCATCACAAGCTCTTGGGCTACAAGCATAGGTGGGAAGTTAGATCCCTTGGCTAGGAAATTCTTTTGGATCTTTAGAGGATTCTTAGTTGTGGGGTTGCTTGTGATTCTTCATCAGAATTCATCTACATCTACATGCCCTAGGTTGGTATCTGATACTGACTCCCATGTAGAGGTGACCTTTGAGGTTACTTCCACCCCATGGAATTGATACTTCATCTTATCTTTCTCTCCTTTTCCCCTTGGTGCTTTGGAAGTCTTCTTTCCTTTCTCCTTCTCTGTAGACTACCTCGATGTGCCTGCAATAGATTCCATAAATCCTACAAGCAAAGATGTTGTAAGCAAGTTCATATGAAAATTAGGGAAGCATTAGTAAAATCTTGCAAAAGAATGGTTAGATTTCGTAATTCATCTCGAAAGATCATAAAATTCATTAACGTTCATCATTTGAGGCTCATGTGGGTCAAAATAGGGCTACTAGTTTCCTTGGGTTGGTAACCATCATGAGGAGGCAGAAGTGAAACAGTGTTGAGGGAACGGTGGCTAGAAAATGACCACTTGCACTTCAAGTTTTTCATTGGAAGTGTGGAGGAAAACATCTTTGGTGAAGCATCTAACATGTTGGGAAATCAACTACGAGGTCTCTAAAGGCATAATTATGGTCACTTTTATCATGTGGGTACAAGGAATGTGGAAGTAGGGGGCACCGCAAATGTTTGAAGCTTCGTCGTTGAGAAACAATAGTCAAAAGATGGAAGTTTGTGGGCAATGACTATTGAAAAGCCATTGGGTGAAAGTCATTTAGGGATGACGGGAATCGGATGGAAACCCACAGGAGGCAGCCCACACTAGAAAATCTACAAGAGACCTTAGAATTCACTATTTCACTTGGAGGGACTTAGGAAACAAAGGAAGGCTTGGGTTCCACAATGTGAAAGAAAGGCAGGGAAGATGCAATCATTTGTAAATGACAACCAGTTGACGGTAGGGGAAAGGCGGTGACCCACAAGGAGAGGGCCATAATATACTTTAGTTGGTCATTTTCATGCCAAAGGGCCCAAACAGAAATGCTGGCATCAAGGTCTGCAGGGTGGGCCGATGAGGTCCCTTGGCTATTTTGATCAACGGTGATGGTAGAGAGGCAGTCCACAGACAAACCCTTGCAAGGTTTGGTCCACATTTTAGACTTAGTGTTTTAGCACTTGACGGAGGAGGTCTTATTGAAACCTATGATGTAGGAGGCTGGTAGGAAATGACCATTTAATAATGGTGGTAAGATGGGGGTTGTCAACACACGACAACCCACAAAAGTATAACTACAAGGGTTTTTAAACCTTAAGTTTCATTATGAGTTAGCATCATTCAGGTTTTTATAGTGGCATAGGGATGGGGTCTTCCCACATGTGGAAGTTTGCAAGGGTGGACCCATAAGACACCAATGCTCAATTTTATGCACTTGTGGTATCCTTAGGGTGGTGGTGATGAAGGACTTGTAGGTCGCCAAGGTATTACTGCTCTAGTGAAGAACAACAATAGGGAGGTAAAGTTTGGCATGGCCTTTAGAGGTCAAGTTTGAATGAATTTTGGAGATTCATTAAATGGGTTTGCATGGAACTTCATGGTGAATTAGTCACCCAAGAGATTTTTTAAAGTTTTCCATAATATTTTTAATGATTTAAGGAAACTGAATTCAAAAGGACGCTTTTAGTCTTGGAAATGGTGGACGTACCTATAGATCCCAAAGAAATCATCGGAGGCTAAGCTTGAAATCATCCAGGAGGTTGTGCAGGCATGGAGGAGGTAGCGACTATCTGGGTTCTGACAAATTTTGAATTGGTGGGGTGAAAATGACAGGTCAACCCATCTATTTATGGGAAAATATTCATTTATGACTTGCATTAATTGTTTGTACGTGTTAGAGGAGAATCTATAATTCCAAACAATAGATAAAACATACCAAATTATCCATTGTTATCAAATTGAAATAAACCACTCCCTATGAAATTTTTGATCAAACATAGAAAAGAAAAACATGAAGTAATGCATGCAACCTAAAATATGTAAATCTAATCTAGGTTAACCAAATCATCATCTCATAGGGGGATTGGTGCTACTTTAATGTGGAAAGTAGCCCTTTTCTAACCCCTTGATAAGCTCTAGATGTGATGAAGATGCAAGATGATGAGTGATCAAGATGAAAATGCTTGAGATTGTGTATCAAGTTGTGTCCAGTTGTCTCAAATTTTGTGTCCCCAAATCAATAGAAGAATCCCCTATTTATAGAATAGAAGGATAGAAGAATGAAATATAGGAGGAATGTGGGATAAAAGGCAATCCAATGGCATTGTGCCACTTGTCAACATGTGAGTGGACAAAGGTAGAGCACATTTGGATGAATGTGCACATTAATGTTATTAGGTGGAAATTCAAAAATTGGAGAAGTGACATGTTGGAGGGAGATGAAAGATGAATTAAATGCCACTTGGCTCAAAAAAAGGACTTGTAAGAGTCATAAATGCCAAGTTGGAGGATAAGACACTTGGGAGGGAAAATTCAAATTTGGAGAATATTTCATCTTTGATGCCATTTTGAAAGTAATTAGGGATTTTAATACATTAATTAAATTGATTTTCATGAGCAAGTGGAAAAAGCTAGAGGATTTGGATGATTAGGATTAGATTTAATCATGATTTGATAAATCTAAGAGGAGATTAGCTGATGTGATAGTTTGATTTAGAGTTTTTGGATTTAAATAAATCAAGATGAGAAGAAGAATGAATATCATATTTAATTAAATAAAGTTTTATTTATTTAATTAGAAGGAAATTGTTAGATTTAAATCAAATAAAGGTTGATTTATTCAATTTAAAGGAGATGGATCTTAGGAGATAATTAAATAAAATTGATTTATTTAATTAAAGGAATGAACCTTAAGGATTTAATTGAATAAATTTGATTTATTCAATTAAATGAGGAACAATAGGAATTAACATAATAAATTGCTTTATTTGTTTGCATGTCTACATTTTTCCCTTCTTTGAAGCAATGTACCTACTATGTTGGTTCAAAGAATGATCCCGTCGAGATCAAAATTTAAAAAAAAAAAAATATTTTTTTGGATGCCCCAGTGGAAAGAAGTATACTGGTACATTTCCCCCTAAAGAGATCAAGTGAAAATTTTGATTTGAGGGTCGATCTCGCGACAAAGATGTTCAATATGGATGTATGGATGGTTATGATAAATGAGATGGATTAAGATGATTAGAATAACCAATATATATTATCCTAAACAACTTAAATGATAATGTAATGTATGTGATATGCCTTGATTATGAGATTTATGTATGTTAATGGTTTTTGGACTTAAGATGGATGCCTTGGCGATGATGATTAACTATTAGCACAGAGAGAAGAAAGAAGAAATGAGATGATGAAAAGAGGATCCAACAAGTCCATGATCTATCGATACTTTATTAGAGATGATGATCATAGATGGATGATGTTTCACTTATCAAGGATTAGGATTTTAAAAGGGATTACTTACCTTATGTTTGATAACACACATAGGCATGATGCATCAAGGTATAAAGAATCAAGATGGCGTTGCACCTAGTGTGATGGACTCTGTCTCGACAATCAGATAGGAGTACTCATGTTCACACTTGGCATATGGAACCTGATTCAGATTGCAATTCAGATATTTCAAACATCTCAGACCAAAACATAAAAAGGAAAGCCTTCCTATGTGGTCAACAAGACACCTAAAACATCCTCCCTACAAACCAAGCAAAGCACACATGACCAAGGTTATATTACAAGAATATCCAACAAGCACATCAAAGAAAAGATAATTATGGTTCCCCATTCCTTTCTCTCTAAATCATTTTGTTTAGGCATCATTGAGAGGTCATTGGAATGAGTGCAATAAGATAAAAAAGATAAAATTGAGTAAATAGACAAGCTAATGTTCTTCATGCTACTAGCCAAGACTAAACTACAGTGATGCCTGATGTTGATGTCCATTGTAGGAAGGATGCATCCTAGGACATGATGTTATCAGATGATGATGAGATTGATCGGATGATAGGATATTGACATGAAAAGTTGAGATCTAAACTTGAGACCTTGATGTTTGAGTTTTCTCTTTTGACTGCTAGACTTGTTTCTAACTATTTTACCAAAGGTTGAGGGTGATGATTTATTTTGGGTGAATGTTTATTTCGAGTGAAAGCAAGATGAGACAGATGAATTTTTTAGGTTTTTTGAATGTTTTTGAATTTTTTGAAAAAAAATTAGGTTGTTTTTGGGATTTTTGAGATTTTACAAATGTTTTTCTTTTCAAATTAGATCGTGATATCAACTATTTGGATTGTGTTCAATGAAAGAAAAAGCATGATAAGGAACATATTCTTGTCAAAATATGCCACGGGCTAGTGATTTGGATTTTAGATCACAAATTTTTTGACCAATTTGATTTTATGTTTTCCAATGTTTTGATCACCACATAAGTTGGAGGATATAGATCAAGATTTATTCCCAAAGAAAAATGTACATACTTATCCCCATTGTCTAGTAATGTATGGAATGCCATGGATGGATACCTTGATAGGTGTGTGTATGGATGGATATAGTAAGCATAGAAAGGATTCCAAGGATTATCTTCCAATAGGATAATGTGTTTGAATGGAGGAATGCTTCATTGGGTAATGCTTCATGGCTCAGATAATGTTGGTATAGGATAATGAAAATGACCCATGTCAAGATGTTTACCATAAGCAAGTGTAAAGTGTACACCAAAATTTGTCAAGATCAAGATAACTTGGACTATGGATACAAATGGATTAGATAAATGCTTCATGGATGAATGGATTTATTATGGATGTAAGATGGATGGAATGTTGTATTTATTATGGATGCGATCATATGCTTCCACCTCAAGTGGCACACGCAAATGCTCAATTATATACATGATGCCTATTTTCTAGTTTTTGATCATGGTACCTGTCGAAAGTGCCACATTAGTGGTTTTCACTGGAGGAAAATTCTTTTTCTTTACTATTTTCAATCCTTTTTTTGATTTTTTTTTTATTTTCATATTTTTTGATCTTTTTGGATTTTTAAAAAATATTTTAAGCTCATGTTGAACCACTTTATGGTGTCAATGTAGATGCTTTTGTCATGATGTTCCATCGATAGCCTACTTGAAGAAGCTTCTTTGCTAAGATACGTGCACTTGAATGCAACATTTGAGATTCTTGATCTGCTTTGCTAATACCAGAGTTAACATTGTCTTTGTGCTCACATCGCAATAGGATGCCTTCTGAAACCTTATGATGAAGGGTGGATGCCAATACATGGTCAATGTGAGAATTGGATATCATGTGTGGAGGAATGGATGGAGTTTTATTAGGAATAGGAGATGGATTGGTTGATAATTTGGAACCTTTGACTCTCCAAACTTGGGAAGATGAGCAATGATGGGTGGATATAGAAGTGTGCATGGAATTAGGACCAACTATTTGATATACTTTGTATGTTGCTTGAGAAGCCTAATTTTTCCTTTGTGGACATCTTTGATGGATACTTTTCCCTTTTTTATTTTTCCCCATATTTTCTTTGACTAATGGAGTTTGATAGGGATAATATTTCTTTATACTTTTTGGTATCCATATGTATTTGATTTGTCCTTCATGATTCTCTATTTCTTTTCCTTTGATGAGGTTCTTCTTACTTTGATTTACATTCTTCTTTTGATGTTGGTCCCAATCTATGGATGGGGTGATGGCTGGATGAAGATTCATGATGTGGCTGGTTGTATTATTGGCATCAATTTCATCATAAGGATTCTTTGTGCTCCCTATGTTGATGTTTTCTTGAGATAAAGTTGCCCCTAGTATGATGGTAGGAGCACCTTTGTTCCTTGGTTCTGCCTATTTTGAGATGTCTTGTTTATGGAGAATTCTTTGATAAATGACGACTACAGATGACATGATTTCAATTTGTTGCTCTGCTGACTCTGAACTATCTTGTTCTTTCTGACCTGTTTCTTTGAGTGGATAATGTTGGATATCTTCATACATGATTTCCTTAGTATGAATTTAGGATACATCTGATCTTGATGTTGACAACTCTGTTTGAATGTAGGAATCAATAACTTTCTCTTTTTTGTGTAATAATATTAGGAGTAAAGGAATCCTACTCTTAAAGAAGATCATTTGTGTGTCCATCCACAGAAAGAATCTCATGGGTAGATAGAGGAGTATGCACTATGTGGATGTATAATCATTTGTGACATCTTGTATAGATAGGAGAGTGTCCATTAGATCATTATATTATCTTTGAGATACAAATTTGATCTTGATTGATTTTGAAATTGCTTTTGACATGCTTTCGATCAAGTTCTTGACATAGGGAAGATTCAAAGGATGGATTGCTTACAAAGGGTTCTTGGATATCTTTATTAGGAATGGGAAGTGGCTTAATATCCTCTTGATATTTAGATGGACTTGGATCAAATTTTGAGTTCAAGATCCTTTCTATAACCATGAGATCAAAGGATGTCAATATGTCTTTGGAAGGACCATTGCTAGACTTTGGTGAAAGATGTTGATCATACTTTGGAATAAATCCTTGAGATATGTCCTCTAACTGATTAGATGATGTAGAGACATTTTTGACATGATCATTGGTTGATGGATCGTGGATTATGCCAATAGGATCAAATAACTCTAACACTCCTTGAAATAGATGACTAAAAAGTGGCTCTTGGTGTATGGTGATTTGGTCATCAAATGAGGTGGAAACATCTTTAATGTGCTCATTGATGGATAGGTCTTGATCAATTTTTTCAAAAATTGTGGTGGAGAGATTGTCAATGCTATCACTAGTCCAGATAAATATTCTTCATTGTCCCCAATAGCTATTATTTTTTGATCAATAAGGTCTTGGATGATATTTTTGAGTTGAATGCAAATTTATGTTGTGTGTCCTTTTACTTTGTGAAAGTCACAAATATGCTTCTTATTATACCTTGGTGGTTTAACTAGGGGCTCTTGATAATTCTTATAAATAGGGAGTTTGATGAGATTTTCTTGTACCAATTGTTGCATGACTATTTCAATTAGTTTCCCAAGTGGTGTGTATTTTCCTTTGTTACCTTGTGATATTTATGTGATAGGGAAAATATTAGTGTTAGAAATTGAACAAAAAACAAGAGAGTGCAAAACAACAACAAAAGACACCCTACACCTCAAGATTAGCCTAGTTGGATTCAATACAAAATAAAGAAAACAAAATGAAACCTTTTACCTTGTCTCGAATCGATCCTTTGGTTGGCCCTTTGATATTTGGTGTTGTATGCTCCTGGGATGGCAAGAGATGCAAATGTGGATTGTAAGATAGATGGAAAATGGATGAAAGTGGATGCTAGTATTAAAAATGGCTAAGTATGGCTCAAGGAATTTTTTTGCAAGAGTTTGGCTAGCATGAATGATCTCCCCCAAAATGAGAGAAAAGATGAGGTATTTATAGAGAATTTGGAATTATCTAGGGAAATGGATGGTCAAGATTGAGCCACCAAGATCAAGATGTAGGGCTAAGGTGATTTGAGAACTCAGAAGCCCTCACATCTTGACATGTGGCATGTGAAGTAGTTTAAAAGAGATGATGTGGACATGAGGTGGAAATGAGAGTACATGACATGGAGGTACTACATAGTACCTTGTGATTGGACAAGATCTCCTCATAAAGGATGTCCTTGTCCCCATGTGGGTGAGAGGACATGTGATGAATTAAAAATTCCTCAAATATCCTCATGGGGATGAGAGAAGGAATTTAAAATTCCTTTAAGTGCATTGGGGGATTAAATGGGAATTAAAAATTCACATAGGGAATGGAGCGCCTTCTTCAAAAAGAGAAAGCATTTAATGAGGTTGACTTATGACACATTTCATAAATGATATGTGGATTATATTGACCTAATTAAGTGATTAAGGTTGTGCAAGTACTTGATTAGACTAATTAATGATAGGTTAGAGGCAAGTGGGAAATGATGGAGGATGTGACCCTAATGGTGATTAGGAGTGTGCACACCTTAGTCATAAGTTAATTATGATTAATAAAGAGGGTTAAATTGTTAAGAGGGATTAGAGACCAACTTGCAAAAATTGGAGAATGTAACACATACTTATCAAGGATTAGGCATGTGCACATCCTAATGATGAGATTAGAAGATGGATTAGGATTAGATAAAAAAGATGGAGGATGTGACATATGAGGAATTAAATAAATGTCATATTTATTTAATTCATTTGATGAGAGGGGGAAGGTATTTAATTATTTAACTAGATACCTTAGGGGTTAGAAGAAATTTAGAGGTATTAATTAAATAATGGCGATATTATTTAATTAATGCGGATAAGGGAATGCTTAGATGAAAGGGGATAAATTTGGATAAATTAAGTGTCCAAATTTAGGTGTCTACAATTTGTACTTTAAATTGACCTTGTAATGGTTGATCTTGGAGATGTGGAGGTTGGGTTTGTTGTTGATGTTGTTGATCTTGACATTGGAGATGTTCTTGATGTGGTTGTGGACACAAATCAATGCTTTGATGAAATGGTTCAACCAATCGAAGAGTGTATTGATTTTGGGGTGAAGATGTCTCTTGGCTCAATAAGTGAATTATTTTGGACAGTCAAGCAAGTTGATCTAGCAAAATATGATATTGATTTTTATTTTGACTCCCTTGATATAGTTGATTTGGATTTTGTTCAAATCGATTTGGAATGTGCACTTGTGGTGTTTGCATGTGATCATGGAAAAATTGATTTTGGATAATTTTCTGACTTGCAATGATGCTTAGATTTGGTATGATAGGTTGAAATTGAACATTGTTGTGTTTGGAATCACATTGACTTGATTTTTCATGGTGTTATCTTGACTTGGGTCAATGCATGGAGTCGTTAACATCTTGTTTGGACTTTGAACAATTTTTTTATGATTCACAAACATATTTATCCCAAAGTTTTCCAAGTGTGGATTTGAAATGTTTGTGTTTGGAAAATTTGTACTTGGTATATTCACATTTGGCATGTATGTATTTGGTGGGATAATTTTGTTCATTTGAAGACTCGTGCACTAATTGTTCAGTTGATAGATTTGTATGTTTGATCTTGGATTTAAATCTACCATTGGGAAAGGTGTTCCAAACTTTTGGTCCTGGGCATACTCACATTTATTGTACCATTGAGGTCTGTAGGAGAAAATGATCCTATATATGGATTGTATAAATGTGATTTTTGATAATCAATCACATTGTAAGGCTTTGAAAGTTCAATTGATTTGGATTACTCATGATGTATGGAGCAAGTTTATATTTCATGTTCTTCTTATGTTTTTACCTTGTTGTCTCCTAAGGAATTTAGGACTAATGATGAGATGAAGGATAAAAGGGCTGAACGATATGGGTGTCAAAAATTTTAGGAACTTTGGATCAATGCTACACTTAGGGTTTAATTTTGATTGGTTTGAATGGATAATGAATTTTTAAACCCTAAGTTGTTAGATGTTATCTTAGGATGAACTTGTTCAAAAGAGTGATAATTTAACTGTGTGAGGAAGGATTCATCCACACACACCTAACTGAACAAATGATTTTTATTTGGTTTAAGGATGTACCCAAGTCTAGATAATGTTGTTTCCAAAGCTCTAAAGCTATTTGTTGGGATGGAGATGATAAATGTTTGGAATGGATGAAGTGTTTGATTTGATCCTAAATGAACTTAATAGGGACCTTGTTTACAAGATCAAGATAGTTAAGAACATGCTTTTCTCTAAGATTAGTTCAAACCAGAAGACCAATATTTGCATGAAAACCATATGACCTAAAGATACCAAGCACATGTGTGGGGTCCAATTGTTTCTTAACTTTTCTTAATGAGTTCTTTTTACCACAAACACTCTCTTGATTAGATTTAAAACTAAATTTCAAATGTCCCAATTTCTTTTCATCCCACAAAATCCATTATGTGGAAATTAAGGAAATTAAGGCAATAATTTCCTAATTTTGACTTTAGTGAGAGAAAATTGAGATGTAAACCCAAATACTTAGAAGCCTCTAAGGATAGGATCCATAGGGAAAGCAATAGCAGTTAGGTTTTTTTTCAAAGATATTTGCTCCTCCTAAAGGGTTTAAAATTTGATGATGGTGTTGAATGTTTGTTTTCAAATGTTTAAGATCAAGAAAAGTGTTTTGATTTGAAGAACATGCACAACCCTATGGATATTGAGATAATATTTGTTGAATGCCCACTTGGATAAATCCATCTATGCTTACTTTTAGTGGATGATTAGACGCTTGACTACACTGGCTCCTCTATATGACACTGACTTCTACCGATCATCGAAGCATCAATACCCATGAAAATCCCATGGCATACTTCTCATCTCTACTAAAAGTCATAAAAATGTGGGGCAACTTCAGAACGACTATTCTTGCACCAACAAATAGATAAGGATTTTGGTCTTTTAAACAAAGGGTTTTAATGTAGGAATTAATTTCGTGGGGGATCATCCATGTTAAAAGAGACCATTATTTCCTTCTTTTTGGAACAATCCTTGTGATACATGATTTTACTTAAGTACCCACACTTATATTCTGGGTGGAAGTTGCTTGGCTTTAGTGTGTTCCTAGTTGGGTCATTCCTTGGGTGATTACTTTTTCCCACAAGGAAAACCCTTTAGAGATAAAAAAGAAGAAGCAAGAAATAAAATCTGTAGTTTAATCAATCTTCATTGAGAAACAAAGAGAGAACACACATGATAAACTCCACTCACACTCGCAAGATTTGTCAATTTTAAATCCAAATCGAAATGTGGATGCAATCTTTTTGAAAACTTAATATCACAAAAAGACTTTTGATTCTCAAGATCGCCATGAGGCATGAGAGAAGTGCATATGTCATTTAGATGATATTACTTTGTGAAAAATATTACAAAGCACCAAATGTACATGCTCATTTTAATTTCCAAAGACAAAATTGAGTTCTTTTTAAAGCACCAAGATGAAGTGTGAAGTTTGTTTGTCAAATTTTTATAACCCCAATTGAAATTTAGTAAGTGTTTAATATTCTTTTTAACCCTTTGTAGCAAAAAGGAAAGCTTTTAAAGTGTTCTTTTTAGAATCCAAAAAGACAGGAGTTGGCCTAAAATAGAAAATGAAAGAATAGAATGGAAGCTCTAAGCAATTAAAAATGCTTTGTCAACTTCAAATTTAATACTCAATTCTCTTTAACTCCAAGATTCTTTAAAGATTACTTCTTATGTTTCAATGTTGCAAGTCCCTTGTGCAAACAAAATTCCTCTTCCTTCCTCCCATAAAAATTACAAAGCTATTAAATTTATATCAAGGAATCAATGAAGCAAAACAACAAAAAATACCCCTATCATGCAAAGTCTCTAAGAAAAAAGCAAACAATGTTTATAGCTAAAAAAATCAATTTGGATGAGCCCCCATGAAGTCTTGTAATCTTAAAAAATTAGAGTACAAAGATCTCAAAATGAATGAGATGCTACACATTTTGAGTTTTACTCAACCACAAAATTTCCAAAAAAACTTCAAGTGAAAGATAAGCATTAGTTTAAATCTCCCAAATGTTACCATCTTAAAGAAAATTGTTCAATACCTATTGGTCTGAAAAGTAAGATATGCTTCTAACATTGATCATGATAAAAGTGCAATCACACATTCACCTTAACACCATTAAGCAATTAATAACTCTGTCATATAACTTCACTCTACTTCCAACTAGAGATATTTAAAAAAAAAGGCTCCACTACTTTGCAATGGCATGTGGCTTTTTTATCCTTTTATCATTGCATTGAAGGAACTCGATTCAAGATTGCATATTGGTGAAAATGGAGCACAAGTACCATGATGACAATAGTGGCAGGTGGATTATTTTGATTGAAACAATTGTCTATTACTTGGACTGTTGAATACCTTAGATACTTGGTGAAGAGAATAATGTCAAATCCTTGAGCCCCGAACCTTCTTAAATATATTCAAATCCTCTTAAGTCAAAACCACTAGAGTTATGAGTTGCTAGCATAGTGGGAATGTCTCTGCAAATAATTAATGTTAAAAAACATAGCTTTGTATAGATACAAAGATAATGGAAGTTATTGTGTTTTAGTCAATGATAATAATATAGTGCACATGTTGCTCAATCTATTCATCACTATGACTTGTAATCCTACAGTAAGTAATATTATCGCTATGAATGAAAGAACATTATTATCACAACAAACAAAATAAGTACAAAAACAAAGGCTTGAATTGATATTAAAGGTGCCAATAAATGATATATCAAGGAAAACACATCACTTCATACTTCCAATGTTTCCTTACTCTCCCTCTATCATAACCATCATTGCAAATTTCATTCAGAAGAAGGCCGCTTAAAACAACAATGGAGATAGGGGAATGGGGGATACACATAGCAAAATCTATTTTTATTCGCAGGAAAAACCCTAAAAGTTGAAACAAAACTATTGAATTAAAAGTGGAAACATATAATAGGCACATAAACTTGTGAAAAATGCTTGAAAGAGATGTCAACTCATAGAAGATAACGATTGCAAGATTTGTGCATAATGAATTTGTTGAAAAGGCTTTAGATAATTTTGAGTAAATGCTATTGGTAGGTGTACAAAGAAAACATTGAATAATTTTTTTTTAAAAACTTTGAAGAAAATGCATTTGTGGTATAAAGCAACACCCCAATGCCAATTAAAACAAGCTTTCAAACTATTGCAACTAGCAAGTGTAAAACCAAATTATATGACCTCTGACTAATGCCTCTCTACCTGTGCAATTTGGAGCGATGGAATCATGGACATTTCCTTCTCATTAGAGCGAAGCTTTAATGTAGGCTGCTATTCGAGGATTTGAGATTACCTAGAGTGGAACAAGGTCTAAGAATAACCTCCCAATCTTCAGGATGATGATTGCAACCCTCTCAATAATACACATGTGTGGAGAAACTTTCAAGCTAATGTAATTGGAAGACATAAGATCACATTCCACAACCTTTGACTTCAAAAAGATTTTGTAGCAAATCTAAACAAGGCGCATTGTGTAAAGAAACTAGGTCCTAGTGTGTTGCTAGTGACATCCTCTTCTACAACCATGTCCAAATCCAGAATGATTTCTACACAAAAAGACAATAAGACAAAGACAAGATCTAGTCTTTTACATTTACAGGTGGGAAGAAATTTTGAACCGGTGAGATAAATTTCAAAAAAATCAACAATCATTGCCATCCTTTAAAGAATCGTGGTTGTGAATCATGCTCATAGGGTGAATTTCTCACACATGTTGACATTAATGAATCAACAGGTATGGAGCTATATATGCAATCAATGTCGACAATGAAAAAATAGATTTTAAAACTCTCATCTAATGGCTGCAAATGAGTGGGCCATAATTTGACTTCCATGTTGTCCAATATTCTTGAATGGATTTTCCTTTCTCCCCAAATCAAAACCTCACTGGTTGCTCAAGCCCTCAGTTAAAATGAATACTTCAAATTCTCAATGCATATAAAGAATCATCTCAAAACAATCAACCTAGGTGACAGAAACCCTGTACCAGGTCAAGTTTCAAACCCTTGACTTTTGGACAATTAATTTAATGCACACACGAGAAAAATACTGAGTAAATATATAATGAAGAAGAAAAATTTCCTCGGTCTTGCTATTATTTCAATGCAAGGAAATAGAGAACAAGGAAGATATTACCACAAAAATAAATGCAAGAAACAGTGGTGCGGAAATGTAAAGACTTTTTTTTTTTGCATATCGTTTCACCTTTATGTGCCTAAATTAAACTAGCTTGTAGTAAATATCACTATTTGTGAGTAAATCAATAATAGTAAGAAGAAGGGATATTTATGTGCCCAAAAGAAAACTATCAACAATAGTAACTAGATAATCAATCTTAGAAAGAGCAATGCATATTGCCCCACTATGGGCACCAAAATGTGAGAGGAGAATCTACAATTCCTAACAATAGATAAAACATACCAAATTAGCCATTGTTAGCAAATTGAAATAAACCACTCCCTATGAAATTGTTGATCAAACATAGAAAAGAAAAACATGAAGTAATACATGCAACCTAAAATATGTAAATCTAATCTAAGTTAACCAAACCATCATCTCATAGGGGGATTGGTGCTACTTTAATGTGGAAAGTAGCCCTTTCCCAACCCCTTGATAGGCTCTAGATGTGATGAAGATGCAAGATGATGAGTGATCGAGATGAAAATTATTGAGATTGTGTATCAAGTTGTGTCCAGTTGTCTCAAATTTTATGTCCCCAAATCAATAGAAGAATCTCCTATTTATAGAATAGAAGGATAGAAGAATGAAAGATAGGAGGAATATTAGATAAAAGTCATTCCAATGGCACTATGCTACTTGTCAACATGTCGGTCGACAAAGCTAGAGCACATTTGGATGAATGTCCACATTAATGCTATTAGGTGGAAATTCAAAAATTGGAGAAGTGAAATGTTGGAGGGAGATGAAAGATGAATTAAATGCCACTTGGCTCAAAAAAAGGACTTGTAAGAGTCATAAATGCCAAGTTGGAGGATAAGACACTTGGGAGGGAAAATTCAGATTTGGAGAATATTCCATCTTTGATGCCATTTTGAAAGAAATTAGGGATTTTAATAAATCAATTAAATTGATTTTCATTAGCAAGTGGAAAAAGCTAGAGGATTTGGATTATTAGGATTAGATTTAATCATGATTTGATAAATCTAAGAGGAGATTAGTTGATGTGACAATTTGAATTAGAGTTTTTGGATTTAAATAAATCAAGATGAGAAGAATAATGAATATCAGATTTAATTAAGTAAAGTTTGAGTTATTTAATTAAAAGGAAAATGTTAGGTTTAAATCAAATAAAGGTTGATTTATTTAATTTAAAGGAGATGAACCTTAGGAGATAATTAAATAAAATTGAATTATTTAATTAAAAGAAGGAACCTTAAGGATTTAATTGAACAAATTTGATTTATTCAATTAAATGAGGGACATTAGGAATTGATTGAATAAATTGCTCTATTTGATTAACAAAATAATTTGATGTTAATTAGCCAGATTTAGATGCATGATGTTGATTTTGCATGTCTATAGTACGACAACCAATGGGGTAGCTAGGCATGGGTTTCAAAAGAGTGGTGACGGGAAGTTTGGGACCTGCAAGGTAGACAAAACCTCAAGTGTTGCCATGTCATGAGTGATGAAGGGTGTCGACCATAGAAGATATGGGACCTGCCCTGGGGATGAATGTCCTAGGTTAGCCACCATTGAAACAATGAATGTAGGACAATGATGCACAAAGGGAAGCCCACAAGGGGGAACCCACGAGAGTTGAAGAACACAAACTTTAAAACTTAAGGGAAACCTACCAAGGAAACCCCACAAAGGCCAAGGACTTGGAAATTTCTTAGGTGGTGAACTTTGGTCAATTAAAGATGATAACTTTGGGACTCCTTGACCACTTGGAACTCAAAATTAGGGGTATGCAAAACAAGGAAAAGGAAAAAAAAGTGACCAAGCAAAGGATAAAAGAGAGGGTCCCCATTCTGAATGGGGTGTGTGTACTATAGGGACAACACCAAGGATAGGGATTAACACATCTATTCAATGTCTTACAAAACGTTTAGATAGGTACAAACACATCTATCCATAATCAATTATGAACAAATACACACATTTTTTCTCATAAAAATTATGATTAAGGACACACACTTCCAATCATAATCACTAAACAAATGTGACTAGTGACAAACACTTTGAATAACATGACCATATTTAGAATGGGAAAAAACACATTGATTCAAAAATAACTAATACTTATGATTAGGGATAGAAACATCTAATCACAACATAAAATGCTTCAAATCAAAGTCCTCTTCATTATGTATGCAACCATCATTATAGATCATTGCCACTTTGATCACAAACAATATAAGATGGGTTTAATTTTCACTTGGAAAACATTCTTTGTTTTAGTAATTTTGGTACAAATAACTTTTTAACAATTGCAATTTAGTGGCCTCATCGCTAACGATTGATGAGAGGTTGTTTAATGTCCTCCAACCTCCTATCTCTCCATCCTCTAATAGATTTTATACTTAATTAGAAAATTTGTCTTTTGAGCTTAGTTTTATAACACCCTTATCAAAATGGATGTCATGCACATAAGTGATAATACATCCAATTACAATTTGAAGTATTTATTATTATTATTATTTTTGACACAATGATTAATGATGTGTAATGGAACACCCTATTCTAAGAAAAATAGTTCAAATCGAATATTAATTCATTTTACCCTAGCTAAAAATATATCATTGCACTCAATATAAAAACATATGCTTTTCTTGTAATTTCTATAAATCCACATTCACTCACTCATTTCTATAATTTTCATCTTCAAGGAAATAAAAAAGTGTCCTGGTTGGAACATGAAGTGAGAAAGAAGTTGCTACACTAAAAACAATGGTAGAAGGATTGCATGGATAATTTTTTCTATTTCAAATCATGACTCATACATTCATAGCCCCACATTTTAACAATCTAGTCCATTTGTGAGCACTTACACCTCTATAAACGCTTATGCTCATTTCCTCTTCCAATTTTAATATATTATTTTGTCTTTCCATATATGATATCACTTTGAGATCCTTGACATTGACATTTCTGTTGAATGTCCAAGATACTGAGAGGGGGGGTGAATTAGTATCTTCTAAAATTTTCTGATCAAATACCATCCAATTAATCCAATGCATACAACAAAATAAATAAGTAAAAGCACTAACAGAGCATGAGATCACAAAAACATAAACACCAATATTTTTACGTGGAAAACCCAAAATGGGAAAAACCATGGTGACCGTTAGCTCTCAATATAGTATAACCGGTTGTAAAAATTGGGTGGCTCACTTCCAAGACTCAATGTCCAAATACAAAGGCTCACTACCTACAAAATTACAATGAAAAAATGGCTTACAGCCAAAAATAACTGATAAAGTACACCTAGTGAGTGTAGATTTAGTTCCAATGAAGCTCAGTAAACTGACTTGACATAGTTTATCATATTCAGTCTTCTTCACATTCACATTCACAACACAATCATCACACACACAATATTCAAAAGCTATCCAATATATATATCTAATTTCTCTGTAGGCATCAATTAGGTCAGCCTAATTAGATGCACTTCTTATTCACTAAAAATACCAACTATCAGCTCCAAGATTTCACAAAATCTTCCAAAAATAAATTCAATCATTCAACAAACTACATCAAGTTGGCATGGACCTAAAATAGGTCATGCACATCTCTTCATAACAAAAATTAATTTATCATTACACAATACATCTATTAGGTCGACTAAGGATGGACCTAATAGAAAAAAAAAAGTAACATCGATACACCATATGAGCATCTGAGTATGTAAAATCTTGAATGTACGTGATTCCAGAATCCATAAATCATTTCCCAAAACTGCAAGCAATAGTAATCACCAGCAAAAAAATGTAGATCAAAATACTAGAGGGTATACCAAAATACCAAAGGATATAAACATTATACAACTTCAGATACTAGACTAGAATACTGGAACAAATTCAGACTTGAGCTTGTAGTTGAAACTCATATATTAGGGTAACATCAATGACAAGAAAAACAACAAAATGAGATGTTCTTCATTTTTCCAACAATATCCCCCTTTGTCATTGAAGGAAACATGTGCCAAAAATAATATTTACAAAACTCCTTATTTACAACACTTCTCCCCCTAACCCCAACATTTCATTTTTCTTCAAACCTCTCCCCCTTTGACATGAAGGAAAAAGGGTTTCCCAACAACTGAAACTAAAATATGAAAAAATAAAAAATAAAGGAACATGTATCAACCAAAGGATGGTGAGCCTTGATGCTCCTTCATAATACCTTCCCATATAGATTTACCATTTTCCCAGTTATCCTTTGCAACAATAAACATCTTGTTCAGGGATTCCAACTCTACCAGATTTTCTTTTCCACCATTTGAAGTATCAGGAGTCAAATTTATCTTCTCAAGCTTTTCTATGCTTGCCAGAGCCTTGCTAACTAGAGTGTATTGCACTCTTATAATGTCGCTCAATTGATCAAATTTTTAGATAATCTCTTCCTTCTACTTCTGCAAGACATAATTTTTTTTATGCACAATGATGGCATTCCAAGTTGATCTCTCTATGTCTTTGGATAAGCTATAAGTACCAGAGACAATAGTCAACTGGGAATCAATGGATTCCATAACAACCTTAATTTTCTAAGTGGCATCTGGCCACTTCAAGTAATAAGCAAGAACAACATTTTCTTCTAACCCAAAAATCTTCACGGCTTCCATAATCTTTTAAATATTTGAGTGTGCAAGAGCACACTTGTCATGCAATGCCAATAGCCTTTTCTCTACCAGTTTCTCCTCAACCTCTTGTTTTGTCTTTTCTCCACGTCTAGAGGTATACTCCTTCAAAGAATCTAACAAAAATCTAAAATTTTCAATAGAAGCAAGGGATGCATCAATAGATGTACTAGGTATGACCTCCTGCAATGCTTTAAGAGCATCTTCTATAAGTTATGTTCCTTTCTGATAGGTTTCAAGAATCACATTCCTTCTAGATGCCTGCAATGCATCTCCTAACGCCACTTTATGCATTAGAGACATCTTCTCCATATCTAAAAACCCTTCAATCATAGGAAGTTTTAGAAGCTCCCGAGGGATTATCGGTTGGAATCTGATTTGCTTAGATAGCAAGCCTTTCAGAACATCATTACCAGAGGATGATTATTCAAGATGCTTAAGATATTTTACAATATTCTTTTGACTTTCTTCATTTTTCCCAACAGATTTGTTGTTTTTCTTTTCTTCCTCTCCCTTTCTTCTTCCACTTTCTCTTCTTCTTCTTTCCTTTTTTCCTTTTTATCTTTATCTTTATCTTTATCTTTATCCCTATTATCTTATTCATCATTTCCATTCTTTCTATTTTCATTTTTCTCTTATTTTGGATTATCTTTTTCTTCTTCTTAATTCCCTTTTCCTTCTTCAGGATTAGGGTATGTGCAGGATCATCATGGAAAAAATAGGCCCTTAAGTGGCAAAAAAATTAGAAAAATTTGAGTTAGGCAACTTAACATAAAAATTTGAATAAGTTATCTATATTATTTCAAAAATATGTAAGAATAGAATTTGTAGAAAATTGAATATACTTTCTAAACTACTAGGTTTGTTTAAAAAAAAAGAAATCTATTTGGTGAAAATTTGAAATTTCAATCAAGTAGTACTTAAATTTCAGGGAAAAATTAAGAAGTAGGTGTTTGTCTAACCACCCTAACCACTATAAAATGATAATATTTTTTTATAAGATGTTAGATATAAGTAGAGGACTCATGTCCTAATGTGATGCATATTTTTTTGTAATTTTTTTCCAAGTAAATAATTAATTATGAATTTTTTATTACAAATTTTAAAAAATATAAAAAACCTATATGTCTAACCACCATAACTTGGTCAAAACTTCATAAAATTCAGTTTTTATTTTTTTTAATCCTATAGTATGCAAAGCATAGAATGTGAAACATGTTTTGGATTCAAAAAATTTGATACTGTTTGAAAGCTATAGATCTTTTTTAATTAGTCTATCAATTAGGACTTTAGTCGTAATTTGAATAGAAAATGAATAATAATTACTTATTAAATTCAAAGTAAAGAATAATTTATATTGGTGGAAATTTGAGAATCTCCTTTAAAAACCCAAGTAAAAAAAAAAGTCATCAGCCACATACCCATCATATTGCCACTTTTTGGCCCATCATGATCCTGCACATACCCATTACCTTTTTCATTATTTCCTTTTCTTACTTCAGTGTGCTCCAGAGGAGCATCATTATGCTTTTTAGGCTTAGCTTTACCTTCATTCTACTTCTTGTTGATGTGTTTTTTATGCACTTCTCAACATAGGTAATGCGTAGGTGCACTACCTCTCTTGAAAGACAATCTTCCACAATCAGATTGCAGAACACTATCCCAAGGTCTCTCGGATGTCAGGTCATGACAGTGCTTAGATACCTCAGTTGATTTATGTGATTTGCTGGAATCACAAGGCGGTCTTACGGATGAGTTACAAAGCATGGAAGTTGGGTTTGCAAATGCAGTTTCAAAGTGCTGAAAATCAATGAATAGTGGTTGTCCACTCAAAATAGCAAGTTGAAACTCATCAAATTCATCTGATTTAGCTTCATGGTGATGCTTTGGATCCTACTCTAACCAAGGATTAAAAGAAATAGAAAAAGGAGAAGGGTTAAGAAAGCTATTCTAATCCTAAGCTACGAATGAATAGTAACAATGGTGGCTGCTAAAGTAGACAGATTTCCTAAACTAGGTTTTGCTTGGCCAAGAGAAACCTACAGTTGCACAAAACCAGTGCAATCTTCTAAGGACTATAGATTTTCAAATTGTACATGCACATCATGCACATATAATTGAACTAAGTTGCAGCAATGAAGTAATGAGCTCAGACTAGCTTTGCAAAGTGACTCATCATCAATGAACCACAAAAAGCATGAGCTGGAAATCCATCAAATACTGAAACAACAAACACCATCACCACTCCCATTGAAGAAACTAACACTAAAACTAACATGGAAGGTGAACCATGCATACATAAAGAGCAAACTCAAAAGGAACACCCATAAATCATGCAATGCTGCTTTCTATTGCTACAGAATGTCTTTACATCAATTCTCCAACTCTTACAAATGAGGGGCAAGCCCCTATTTATAGTTTTCCAAATCCCAAATGAATGGCTAGGATTCAATTATAATGAATGGATCGATTTAATTACATTAGGAAGTTTCACCTACCCCACAATATTCAACAATTAAAAATACATTCCTTGTCTTTTTCCCTATTTTGTCATCTAGTGCCAGTTACTGTAGCAATTTTGTCATTTAGCTGATTTCCCTTTTCACTGTAGCTAAAACTACCTGAAAGTTATCTTTTGCTTGATGTGCTTGTAGTGTTCTTCCTTTGATCAAACGAGTCCGTCGACGATTGGCATCAATGGATTGGTGGCCCCTGATTCGGGCAGAAATCTCCTTAGAAATCATCATCATCTGGAAAAAGGTAGGACAACTCCCTCAATGGGCCTCTTCGATAGACCTACGGAAGGCTTCTTGACTCCTGCAAACAGGAAGTGTCGTAAGTGCATTTATACATGATTTAAGGAAAATGTCAGGTCAAACCTACAAATTCCTATGAGATCTATCCATGCATCATCAAAATATCTTGATATTCATATTTGGAGCTCATTTGGACCATAAACATTATCGTGCTTCAAGGGTCTGGCGCCCGGGGCAAAAGATGCGAAAAGCCAGAAGAGAGCGGATGGAAACCAGGGCCAGGAAGAAGGCGGGCTCCTAGATATTCAAAATAGTCCCGAATGTGCCCGGAGGGCCCAGGTCTGGAAGGCGAGAAAGAAGACAACCGTCGGAAGTTCAAAATGGCGGCGGAGAACCGAAATAATAGAAGGGCGGGATCCGGCCAGAAGGAGAGCCAGCCGGAAGTTCCAAAGCAATGATGGAAAGCGAGAACCCGAAATGGCCACGGGCCCGGGCTTAGTCGAGAAGGATGCCGTCAGAAGTTCCCCGGCCATGGAGAGGTGGAACCCCAGAAATGGCCAAAGAGGGGTCGGGCTCTAGAGGCAGGGAAGGAGGTAGCCGTCGGAAGTTCCAAAATGGCCATGGAGAGGCGAAACCCTAGAAATGGCCATGAAGGGGCCAGGCTCTGGAGGCTGGGAAGGAGGCAGCCGTCGAAAGTTCAAAAATGGCGATAGAGAGGTGAAACCCCAGAAACGGCCATGGAGGGGTCGGGCTCTGGAGGCTAGGAAGGAGGCAGTCGTCGGAAGTTCCAAAACAATGACGGAGAGGCAGAACCCCAGAAACGACCACAGAGGGGCCGAGCTCCGGAGGCTAGGAAGGAGGCAGCCATCAGAAGTTCCAAAACGACGACAGAGAGGCAGAACCCCAGAAATGGCCACAGAGAGGCCGGGCTCTGGAGGCCGGGAAGGAGGTAGCCGTCGGAAGTTCCAAAACGGTGATGGAGAGGTGAAACCCCGAAAATGGCCACGCAGGGGCCGGGCTCCAGAGGCCAGGTCGCCCTAGGCTGATGGATGTTCCAAAACAGCGAAAGGGGGACAAAGCTCCAAAACCACCGAAACTTAACCAAACTTTGACGAAACCATGGCAGTTCATTTAAGCACATCAAACACATCGTAGATCCAAAAAAGGGGGACCCCAAAGTCAAAAATGAGGAAACGGGAGTGACGGGGGTCCATGGATGTTTCCAAATAGCCAAGGAGGAAGGGAATTCTGGAGGAAAAGTTTTGAAAGCATCAAAACTCAACAAAACTTTGGCGAAACCTTGGCAGTCCATTTAAGCACATCAAACACATCCTAGATCAAAAAAGGGGTGACCCAAAGTCAAAATGAGGAAATGGGAGCGACGGGGGTCCACGGATGTTTCTAAACAACCAAGGAGGAAGGGAATTCTGGAGGAAAAGTTATGAAACCATCGAAACTCAACCAAACTTTGATGAAACCTTGGCAATTCATTGACAAACTTCAAACACATCCCAGAACCAAAAAAGGGTGACCCCAAAGTCAAAAATGAGGAAACGGGAGTGATGAGGGTCCACAGATGTTTCCAAATAGCCAAGGAGGAAGGGAATTCCAGAGGCAAAGTTCTGAAACCATCGAAACTTACCAAACTTTGATCAAACCTTGGCAGTTCATTTACGCACCCCAAACACATCCCAAATCCACCAAAAAGTTGTCCCCAAATCCAAAAATGTGGAAACTAGACCGACAGGGGTCCACGAATGTTTCTGAAATAGCCAAAGCAAGACAAAAGGCAGAATGGGGATGGGGGACTTTATTTCTCCGCAGATTTGAATACCCCAAGTATGTAAATTTGGGTAGGGAATTTGATCATTTGATGGCACATGACCAATTTGGGCTTGGAAATTGGGCATGCAAAACAAGACAGGAGCAAAGCAGCCTGTCAGGAGCAAAAAAAGGGGGTCCCTACCTACAACGGGGCATGTGTGCAAAACATGCACAACACTTCTCACTTTCCAAAGGATTAATCTCACCACTAGCATCATTTTCTACATAAATGTTTTCATAAATGTCTGCATTACCTGTATCAAGAGGAATATTTTTCTCAGCACTTTCAGTAGCAACATCTTCATCAACCTTAAGCATGACATTTTTTTTTGTATCCCAAATCACCTTTGTTGTTTCCTTCCTTATCTTCTTTTTCATCTTTTTATTCCTTTTAATTAAAATATTTACCCTTTTCTTCATTCGAAACATCTCTAAGTCTCCAGATCATTTAGGGTTAGGGAAGACCCAATCTTATCATATACATCATTCCTAATTTTCTCTTTGTATTCAACAACCTCTGATCTCCTTTTCATCAGGTCTTCCCACATATTCTCAAGTACATTTTTCTTTATTTCATCCCACTTAACTTCCAATATGATAACATATTGAATGATAGCTAAAAGAATAGTTTTCTTATTCTCATCTAAAGCATTATCATAATATTACATTATAGGTTTATGCATATTCTTAAAATGTAGCAAAGTATTGATAGTTTCCTCTAATTTAAAACGAGAACTAGAACATACTGAATTGTCCTATTCTTCTTTTCTGGTCCATAGAGGCTTCATCAGACACCTTAGTTTTCTTTGATTCTAGTTTGGTGTGCACATGAACACCAAAATTATGCTCTTCTTCATCATCAAAAGATGATACATCATGCACTCTCTTGAAACCAATGACTTCCTTAGAAGCACCTCCAGTAGAGGATAAACCTCCTCTTCTTCTCCTCAAAAATTTTGCATCAAGATCCTCTTCATCTTCATCTTGATCATCTATGACACTAAGGTTTTTCCATGTTTGTATTTCTCAACTATTTTCCTTAGAATCCTTTCCATTTCATTTATGTTTCTCTTAAATACAACAAAGAATGTTGTTAGAGCATTTTATTGAGTTTTCAGATCACCCAAACTATGCATATAATAAAAAATTTGATGTGCCACCAGTCTAGATGAATCCCAAAATACTTCATCATTCTTTCTGAGGAGTCTCTTTATGAAATAGAATAAAAAAAAAAATCAATTAACCGAATTTGAAAGCATACTTCCTTTCCTTTGTCAACTTCAAATTATCAAGAAACTATTGTCAGAGAAGCTCACATAAATAATTGTCTGCACCATTTACAACCATATCAAATCCAATATAAATTGTTGTAGCCAAAACATAGTTCTCTCTATTGGTGAAGTATATTTTGTGACCAATCATGATAGCGGCATACTTCACAACTAGATTAGTGATGGTATTTTTTGTTAAAGCTCTCTTGTCATATGCAATTCCTGTAAGTTCCATTACTACCTCATTCTTCATAGTTTTTAATATAGGTACTATACCTTTATCCCAAAGTCTAGTGACATCCCTAATCACGTCCTTAGTTATCAGGTTCAGTCGATCAGTCCACAAGAATTTATCATGAATTCTACTTAGGACTAGCTTCACAAATTCATCATCATAACTAAAGTTGGGAAAATTGTTCCATCTATCTAACCTCTTTGCAACCAAGTTTGAGTACTCAAGTTTTATCAAGAAATCATCACCAGTAAGCTCATTCTACCAAATGGCAATCAATTTTGTGTGATTGAACTCCTCAATATTTACTTGAATATACATTCTTGTGTCCTCAGTCAACATAACTCCATGAAGGATTGATGAGAATGCACCCATGGGCTCGAATTCAAAAAATTTGAAGGAATATTTCCTATAAGAGGGTCTCCACCTCTCTGACACTTTAGCAACTACATGGGTTTCCATTCTTCAAATTTTAGATTCAACCAATTCAAAGAACACAAACCCACAATTGCATAGAAAAATTAAAATACCTCTTTCTTCAAAACTAGGGTTTGCGCGACTCAAACTCCAAATCTCCTAAAAAATGCTCCAACAATCTCTTCAATTCTTCAAATGCATGAATGATCAAAATACCTTACACATTTTCTTTATAAAATGACAAGCTATCCTAATTCGCATTAAATGTGACAAATATCAAAAAGTTGCTAAAAACTCATCATTGCTCAGAAAAACACTAATTCACTTTGCAAAAGATCATCCTTCCATACTTCCTTTTGGTTCCTTTTCCAAAACTTATGATTATTCATTCGCCACATTCCATCCTCATGCTAGCCTTTGACACACCATTTATATAGGTGGTTTTTATAATTTTTTGATAATGCTCCTCCTAAGACCATGTTGGGTTTAGTTCTCATAGGAATTTTTCATACTGGATGAGAGCACAAACACATCAATAGTTTATAGTTCTTCTTTCTTCCTTGTGATCTTATTCATTTATTTCATAATCTCATCTTTGTCAACCTTCTTCACATATTCATTCTTTTCTACTGAATTGGTCTCCTTACCCTTTTTTCTTTTAAAAACTCTTGAGATATGTCTTGGTTTATTATAGTTATAGCAAACAATATTTCTCTAATTATATTGACTTCCACTGACTCTTGTTCTGAAATGATTAGCTTTATGTCCATGCTTGTTGCAAGTATAACAATAGCCATTAAAGGACTGATTCACTCTTCCTCCATTAAATGGATTCATCATCAAGGTTCTACATTCACTTTCCCCATGTCCAATTCTTTTGAACGTAAAACATTGATCGAAGAAGGAACTAGGAAATTGATTCATGCTGTACTCTTAAACTTTTTTTCCCTGTGACCAAATTTTTTGCATGAAAAACAAGTTCAATTAAAAGAAGGATACCTTTTTGAATTAGGTTGTCTTACATGGGGTCTCCTAGTAGAGTTCCTTGAATTTCCTTTTTGCTTTCCTTTATTTTGAGCCTTCTAATTTTCCATAGCTTTGGAACCTTCATTAGTATCATTTCCCATACCACCTTTGTCTTTACTTGGTTTATGTCCTGGAATCAATTCATCAAGCTTGTCTGAGCTAGATTTGAATTTTTTTTCATAGAGTTTTTCCTTCTCCAAATCTACTTTCAGGTTCACAACTTGTTCAAGCTTGGTGCAATCTTTAGACTTGCTTTGTACCATTTTGTTCAGAAATTCTACAGTTCTTTTCTTCTATTCTACTTGCACTTTCAAACCAATAATTTCTTCATTAGCCTTCTTCAACTAATCAGTTACTTCCTTATGCCTATCTTTGAACCATTTCAATTATTCTTTTAATTTAAATTGAACACATTCCTTTTCATCTTCAAGATTCTCTTTTAGATCTCTATTTTCTCTTTCAACTTTATCAAGATCTTCAAGGGAAATCTAGAACTCTCCTTTATCATTCATTTCTTCCATCTTCAAGATCTCCCTCAAGTTGTTAGGCTTTTTTGAAGGAACCAAGCTCTGATACCAATTGTTGAATGTCCAAGATACTGAGAGGGGGGTGAATCAGTATCTTTTTAATTTTTTGATTAGATACCATCCAATTAATCCAATTCATACAAAAAAAAAGATAAGTAAAATTGTTAATAGAGCATTAGATCACAAAACAAATGAACACTAGGATTTTTACGTGGAAAACCCAAAATGGGAAAAGCCACAGTGAGTGTTACCTCACAATATAATATAATGAGTTATAATATATTACAAAAATTGGGTGTCTTACTACCATGACTCACTGTCCAAGTACAAATGCTCACTTCTTACAGTATTACTGTAGACACCTAAAAATGGTTTGGAGAATCTAATTAATTAAATACGACTTATTTGATTAATTAATCTTAAATTCATCTACTTAGTAAATAAATAGAAATATTTATTTATATTAAGTTCATTATTAATTCTTCTAATTTATCATATTATTTCCCTCTTAATTAAATAAACAAAATTAAATACTTTGTTTTATTTAATTATTATCATTATTAATTCTTCTACTTTATCATATTATTTCCCTCTTAATTAAATAAACAAAATTAAATACTTTGTTTTATTTAATTATTTTCATTATAAATTTTTCTATTTTATCATATTATTTCTCTGTTAATTAAATAAACAAAATTAAATACTTTGTTTTATTTAATTATTATCATTATTATTCCTTCTATACTTTATCCATTAATTCTATTTTAAATTAAATACACAGCTTCAATAATTTGTGTTATTTAATTACCTCATCACATTTCTTCTTAATTAAATAAAGATATCCTAGAATCTTTAATTTAATTATCGTATTCCTTTTATTTTAATTTAATAAACAACTTCTATAGTTTGTTTTATTAAATTATTTATTTCTCTTTTGCTAAATTTAAATAAACCAAAAATATTTAAATAAATGCAAAAATCATTTACCTCTATTTCACTCACCAATAAAATTAGATTTTTAAAATCTAATTAATTCAACTGTCATTCATAGAAAGAGCTTTGGGGACAAACCTACAAGAAATCCTCTCAATCTTCTTTCCTCTCATCTTTCGTGGTGTTTTCATGGGGAGAAACAATCCTTCATGATCAACTCCACCTTATCATCTCATACCATTCAATTCTCTAGATTGAATCTCAACCTCTGCTGTGTTATCCCTTCACAAATGAGTGTCGTGAAAGCTATAAATACAGGTTGTTGGCTACAGGAAAAGGATCATAATTTGTGCAATCTTACTCTGCAGGTTTTCTAGGTGATCAAGCATTCAAGCAATCTAGTTTTAGGATCAATCCATCAAGCATTCTGTTGATGGTGTTTTCTGCACAGCAACAACTCAGACAGAATACAATATCCTATCTCTCTTGAAAGGTAATCTTCAACAATGAATTACTGAAAATCAGCCCAAGGTCTCTCAGGTGTTAGGTCATAACAATGCATAAAACAACTTAGATGAAATGTGAAATTGCTGGTAATCACAATCGGACCTTACTACAAGCAACTGTATCTTTTCAATTTATCAGATCTGACAATATGATGATCTTAAAATCCTAAATCTGACCGAATAATAAAGAAATTGCAAAAGATAAGGATGCAAGGAAGTAATAAAATCTAAACTACTACCAGGACAAGCAATGAAAATGACATATCTAGAATGGACCTATCTCAAATAACCAATTCTTGTTCGACCCACAAGGCAATCTTACAAGAATAGTGCAACCTTCTGAGGATTATAGATTTTCAAATCATAGACTTGCATCTACAACCGAACTTAAGCACATTTGAATATACGGTCCAAGTTGACTTTACCAGCCTACTATAATCAGATAGTTACTGGGAGTATAGACCAGAGATAGCTACAAACATTCCAAATATGAAATCACATACACCATTTATCCAACTAAACTGATTTATTTCTGAATACCAAATCCTAGATCTTTAAGCAATGCAAAAGATAGAACAAATGAACCATGCAAGATGAGAAACACAAAGGATTTCACCAGGAAAACCACAATGTCCTCAATTGTATTAATCACCAGAAAATGTAGCAACAATTCAACTGTTCTGAATATAGTGTTTGCTTCAAGAAACTCTAAAATTTCTAACTGTAACTCTTGCTAGTCTCTATTACTGTCTTGCTAATGTCTATAACTGATGTCTCTAACTCTTACAATGAGGCAAAAATGCCCATTTATACCAAAATCCCCCCAAAACATGTTGGCCCAGCCAAACATTTTATAAAAAATAAAAAAAACCACCAAAAAATAGGTCGGCCAAGGAAACAAACTAAGGCACACATTTAATGCCATCATCCAAGTCAGCCAAGGCACAGTCCCCAAGGAAGTTCGGTCCAATGCATGCCCTATAATAATAGGGAAGAACAAATCTTGAGATGAGCACTAACTGCTACTTCCTTTATCCTTCTTCTGCGTTGGTGACCCTTGGACCTTCAAGAATATTCCATCCAACTCAGCAATAGGTGGCGATGGCAAAACCCTGAGTCGGCATTTAATTGAATCAATTCCCTCATTGGACCACTCAACAGTTTTCTTCCAGTCCTCCCTGCTGGCCATGTACTTATCTATCACTGCCAAGTAGGTAGTTGCATCATCAAACATGTGGCCAGTGACAGCTCCATCAGAATCCCGGGCATAAACCTCATGCCACCACTCCTTCAATTGATCTAGACTCAGGTACTTGGGAGCTATTTTCTTTCTCCCTATCATCACCTCAAAGAAGGTAATGCAACTATCATAAATTGCAGTGAGGTCAGCATCAATTGATTTCCTTCGTTTTTGTATCTTTTTTAGGCTTCCTTGCTTGGTCTGCAATGCCTCGAACCACTCCCATGGTTCATCCAATCTGGCAGAAGGAAGGATTCCATCTTTGCCCAACTGATCCTTGCCATGCCCTAGAATAATCCTTGATTTCTGCAGTAGGAGGTCTATGTCATTCCTATCTTGAGACAAGATACTCTCTAACAGCTCCTTTCCCCGGACTGCATCCTTGCCCACAGACAAGATCTCTTTGATAGCTTCATCCCCTTTTGTCTGGACACCCATTAACCAGTCTATGGCACCTTGAGCGGAGGCCTTCATCTTTTCAATTTCGGAGATTGTCTCCTTAGGCAGAAATCCCAGAGTAGTAGAGGAGGAAGGATGGAGAGACTGCAGAGGCTTCATGACCTCCTCCAAACTCTTCCTTAACCTTTCATTTTCTCTTTTTAGCTCTCGTTTTGACTAGGTCTCTTTCTTCAATCTGTCAACAATTATAGCACTTGACCCTTCAAACTCCTCAATATCCTGCTCTAGGGAGGCCGGCCCAAGGTTAATAGTTTGAACATTGTAGTCCTGGCTTGTTACCTCATCTCTTGTTTTATCTGCAACAGGGGTGGCGATGTGAAGTACCCGGTTATGCACCTCATCCCTTTCCACCCGGGAAATCACCCTTGCAGCCTTCCTCTTCTTCCCTTTGCCAATCTGAGACAATAGTTCATCCCAGTCTAGAGGGGTGTCTTCAACAATCACCTATTTCTTCTTTGCAAGTTCTCTCTCTAGCCAGTCCGGGGCTACTGGGTCAATCCAGATTCCTTCTGTATGAGTTTCTCCTGGATCCTCTGTAACTTTCTCCCCTTCTGCGGCTGTCACCTCGACCTCCTCCTCAGTTGTCGCCTTGTCACCTTCCTTCTCCGGAGATTGTTCACCTTGGTCAGTTTCTAGCTCCACCTCAGGAAGTACCGGTGATGGAGTCCTAGCAGGGATGCTTTCCCCTGGCTCAGGCGATCCGCGGCCCTTGTCACTCTCCAGAGAGTCTTCATATTGTACCAAGGGAGAAGTGTGCCTTTCCTCCATTTCCACCTCGAGCTCGGCAGCCTCACTGAACAATGTTTCTTCTTTGAACGGTTCTGCCTCCCCGCTGATTTCCTGTTCATCCGGATTCTCCGGTTCTAGTATGCTCTATGGAGGAGAAACAGGCTTGTCCTGCTTTTCAACTGGCAATGTTGGGGAAGAATCTTTTGGCTGTGCAACATCTTTGGGAGAAGGGGTTCTTGATTTTCGGGTATATACTTTGGTCTTTTCCCATCCAGAGCTCTCCACATCCACAATTGGAGGTTCATCCTCCGAAGTGGCCTGATCCTTCTTCTTTGCCACCCTTGTAGTTCTAGTTTTCTTAGGTGGCGGAGGAGCATCCTCCTCTTCAGCTTTCTCTGTTTCTTCCTCATTCGAGGACTTGCTAATTGTCAGAGTCTTCCACCTGCGCTTGCCAATTGGTTTCCTCTTTGTTGCAGGCTCAGTTCCCTTAGGACCTCTAACTTTGATCTTGAAGGGTGAGGTTTTAGCCGTTTTCCCTTTGGGGTCTTCCTCTCTGGACTCTTCAGAAGTGGACATGGGGTTGAGATTCCCCATCAAATCAAAGGTACAGGGCACATTGGCATTCTCCAATACCCAAACTTTATGCTTAACCCAAGAAAAAGTGAATCTCAACACAGGAGCCATCAAGTCTTCCAACTCTGTCACCTCAGGCTCACTCCAATCAATGTCTGCAACTGACCTATCCTTTATGGGCTCATAGACATGGTCTTGAACCAATTTTCTGTCATCATCCAGCTAATCCAGAATTAACTTCATATTATATTGTCTAATTGCCTCCACAGGCAGCCGGGAATACCTTTTCTTTCTTGCATCAAGGTCATCCTTGATGTTGACCCAGTAGTCTTCCAATTCCTCCTTGTGTCTGTATTCCCGGGTAGCCCTTTTCTATGCCTCTCCTATTATATCAAAATTCATTCTCTTCGAATGGAAAGAGAATCCATACACGACCAACTCCTCACCTGCAATGTGAGCTGATTGGATGGACGGGCACATCTCCCCCACGCCAATCCCAAGAGGGAAGTCTCCTCCAAAACCAGTCTTATGCTTCTCCTTCTTCACCACTGCATCAAATTCACAAATCTGTCTTACGACCTCTAGTAGCACGATGTGGTCAGTGGGATACCTGGGCAATCTGTAAGGAGCAATTGGGCATCCATCAATCTGGAGGTAAGTGAAGGTGGGGAACTGGATAAACCATTCTCCATAATTCTTGATCATCCCCTTAGCCCCATCAGACAATCTGATATGCTCTACATTTTGAAGTGTCCAGGAAATGTGCATTGTGAATGCATCATTGGCCCTCCTGTAATCTTTATGTCCCAGATGCAGTTCTGGATAGACTTCATAGATAATATTATGCCCAATAGTTCCCATCAGAGTCAGTCCTTTGTAGGGATAGGAAATGGCCAGCACATACATGATGTAGGAGGACATGGTGAACTTCTTCAACTCCAAGACATTTCTCAGTTGTTTGTCTATTTCCACACTAATGAGTGCCGCCCAGTGATAATTTGTCCCCTGACTCATCTTGGTGATCACGTGGACCATCCAATTCTCCAATACTCCGGCAGTTCTCAATCCAGTCACCCTGCTCAACAATGTGATGGCATCATAGATATCCGGCCTGAATTTCACCCTCTGCAACTATTTGGGCAACTTGGAATGGTGATATTTTTGCTTCTCCAGCCATGAGTTGATGATCTGCTGAGCCTTAACTGGCTCATTCTCATAGTATGTTCGGGCAGTGTCAATGTTCAAAGCACAGACCGAAGGAAGATCTGGCATGCTGAAGGCCCAGGCAATGGAGGCTGAACTGAAGTTAGCCAAGACTCGTGCCTCAATGCTGACCACCATTTGTGTATCAAAAGTGTATTGTCTAGCACATTCCAAAATCAATTTGTAGCACTGGACCGCTGGTGGGAACCCTGCCACATGCACCAATCCGGAGTTCATCATCCCTTGCCTCAATGCTAACTGGTCCTTCTCAGCTGTTCTCTGCTTGAACTCTTCATATCGCCATGTGCCAACGTTGGTGTCAGATACATCAGCCCACACGGAGGATATCTTACTTTCAGGAACCTGGCTCTTCATGTCTAATCTCAACCGCTCTGTCTTAGAAATTGAAGATGCCCCTGCACCACCTTTAGACTTCCCAGTAGCAAATTTGCTTGATTCGGCCTGTACATTCAAGAATTATCATTAGAATCCAATTATTAAGCTCATATCAATCCAAAGCGTTAGCACACATCATATAAATCCATTAAAATCTATGGCTAACTGCTAATCCTTCGAGATCTAGAGAAGTCAGACAATCAGGGAAAATCATGTAAACCGGGAAAATACTGTTGGGGCAGAATTTCAGAGAAATCTGACCCAAACGGATTCCTACTGCCAAAGCATTATTAGTCATATAAATCATTAATACGCATGAAAAATCAAAGGATAATCATTAAATTAACTCATTGACAACAAGAAATAAGAATAAACAATCATTCCATCAATCCTATCATCGAAATATACAAAAGAACACAACCAGACAGGAAATCCGGAAAAATCCGGATGGAACGGATTTTTGCTGGCAGTAGAAAATGCACCGAAAATTAACCCAGCCCGCGGAATAAGCCCAAACCGAGAAAATTCGGGAGCAAGGAAATTCTACGACGGCCCCGGAAACCCGAAAAATGGCAAAACGTGCACCAAAACTCGAACGACCACGGGATCCCCACTACCTAAGCTCAAATGATCTTAAAACTGACGATAAGTAACAAAACTCAAGTACGCAAAGAATTCCAACTCTCAAAAGCCCTCAAAGGAAGGACCCCCGTGCTAAAACAATGATGCCCTGAATCGAATGACCAAATTTCTGCCATTAAAACCAGAGCAAGCTTTAGGGTTTAAAATATCGGTTAAGGATTTACCTAAAGACCTCTAATCCACATAGGATGGGGAAGCCAACATGACACGGGACAAAAGTCACTCAAGCACAAGATAAAATCATCGTTCTGGGCTGAACACCAAGGAAACCCTAATTTCGCATGATAACACATTTAGCGCCTGAAACAAACAAGCAATCCGACCCAGAATGTCGTCTAACGGATCCATACGCAATCAAATGGAAAAATGGAGCTCATGGGGAAATGGAAGATGGGTTCCATAATAAAACATGTCCAACCCTGACTCAATAAATATGAAACCAAAACCAAATCAAGGGCCGACCCGAATTTAACAATACCCAGTGCAAGAAAACCCCAAATCATCCTATAAGCAAACAGAAGGGCAACGAATACATACCATGGATCAGGGCAGAAGAAAATTGAACTCAAAAGGTCGACCACGCAGCAAACACGCCCAGGCGGTGAAAATACCGGCACTAGCACTCAAGAAATCCTCATGCAAACAAAGCATGATCAATCTCTTAGATCTCAAACGAAAATCTCAATCGCCAGAGCAATCAGTAAGGAAGCAATGAAGTTAGAATGAATCAGAAAATGCCTTAAATTCACCCTTATACCTGCCTGAGCAAAGGTACCCCAGCCATTAATGTGCGATAAGACATTTCTGACAAGTCCAGAAACCCAAGCCCCAAGCGAAATTTTGGAAAATCCCAGAATGCGCGGAAACACAGATTTCGCAGAAATGCAGAAACTGGGGAAATTAGGAAGATCAGGATTTTGACAGAATCCGGAAAAATCCGATAGGACCAGAAAATCTCGAAGTTAGGCAGAAACCCAGAATCGGAGAATCTGGCCAGAAACGGACAAGGAACTAGGGCCGGAAGAATCCGCCAGAGGTGGAAAATCCTGGATCCAGGTGAAAACCCGGACTTGGCCAAAAACTCAAATTCAATCAATTCCAACCTCAAGGCAAGGGAAAAGCCAATAAGACCAACATGTCAAGGCCCTAAAATGATAAATCCAATAAAATCATAGGTCAAAGACACCAAAAAAAAGGGTCCCCACTCCAAGTGGGGCATGTGTGTGAAAACTGCACAACAAATGGTGACTCTGCTGGGGAAATGCTCCTGAGCATTTTGATGACAAGCTGGAATCAAGAACCCAGAACTCATGGTTTCAACTCAGATACCTAGCCACCACTCTAAGTTAAAGCAAAGAAACTCCTAGCCATTCAGACATTCATATAGCAGGGTCTAAGTGTGTGCACGTGCATATATTACCTACCCTCAGCTGCAAGAAGAACCAGACTTGGTATGAACAGGCTACGTAAAGATTCTTACTCTAAAAGTAACCTGGATAGAGCCTCGCTGCTAGTCAGGCGTCCATAGCCCCGACGAGGTTATCGCTGTGATCCTCCTGAACATATCTCTACTGCCAGCCAGGCGTCTATGGCCTCGGTAGAGATATTCAGATCCCCCTGATGAGTTGAATTCAAACCTCAGGATTTTCAATATATTTTATTTCTTTTGTTGTTTTCGCTATTTTACTGATATTTCTTTTACTCAACTTATTCAACCTGTGAACAGTGAAGTTCACACTCAGGGCTGAGAACCACAGTGGCACTAGAGCAGAAAAAGATTTTTCACCTGTCCAAACCTTATAAGGACTTTTTACAACTTCAGGTATGTTTTAAAGATTAAAGGTATGAGACCCCAATACATTCTTATTCAGACTGACTGGAAAACCTTCGCCTTACCACAAGGACAAATGGAACAGGTAAAAGAATTCATCCCATGGCATTCTAGAAAACTGATCAAAGTTTGTAAGGGAAATATCAGGAACATTAGACCTGCTTTGCCACCATTACCATACAGATGCACCCACAATCCCAAAAGGAGATAGGACCAAAAGCAAGAGCAATGCCAAACAAAACAAACAAACCCAAGCAAATCTACTCTAACCAAATGAAACCAGCAAAGAAAAAAAGGAAACCTACCCTAACCAAGGCAAGCAAAACAAACAAAGAAAGCAACCTAACTAACTATTTATAGGGCAAAGAGCTGAGAACAGCCCAAGACTGGAAATAATGTTTGAGATACTGCCCATTGACAGGCAGTGGTATGTCCTCTCCCATGAGAGTCCTCAAACGGAAGGCATTATCTCCCAGAATTTTGACAATCTGGTAAGGACCAAGCCACAATTTATCAAATTTTCCATGGCTCCCTTTCTGATCATGTGGCTTATCCCAATACAGGACAAGGTCAGAAATCCTAAAAGCCTTAACTTTAGCTCTCCTGTCAAACCATCGCTTGACTACCCCCTGATGTTTGAAAAAAATTTCAAGGGCATTGTCCCGTTTTTCTTCAAGGTGCAACAATTCAGCCAACCTGGCTTCCCTTCTATCCCCTTCATCGTAAAACTGGTTGATAAATTATAAAGTTGGGTTTTTGAGTTGGATAGGGAAAACTGGTTCCAGACCGTACACTAAATGATAAGGAGAGGTACCAATGGAGGACTTAACCCTAGTACGATCTGCCCAAAGAGCAAACCGAAGCTGGGTGTGCCAGTCTTTTGGGTTCCTCTCTAACAGTTTTCGGATGATAGTCAACAAGTTCTTGTTAGAGGATTCAGCTAGACCATTCCCCTGGGGATAATAATTAGATGCAAATTTGATAACAATGCCATGATCAAAAGCCCAGTTTAAGAATTTCAGAGAGGCAAAGGCAGGACCATTATCACACACAACAACAACAGGACATCCAAACCGATTGAGAATGGCAGATTCTAAAAAATCAATTACTACCTCTGTTGTACACTGCCTACAAGCAAACACTTCAGTCCACCTTGTAAAGTAATCAGTAATGGTAAGGATATACCTGTATCTAGCGGAGGATGGTGGATGGATGGGGCCTATGAAATCCATACCCCATTGAGCAAAAGGTTTTACCTCAATGACAGACTGGAGCGGAAGTGCTGCACACCTTTCCCGTGTCGCTACAGCCTGACAAGTGTGACAGGTCCGAACATGATGATGAACATCCTTGAATAGGGTAGGCCAGTAGTATCCTGCCCTTAAAATCTGGTTTGTAGTAGCAATGGCAGAACCATGACCAGTACCATATTTCTCATGAAACTCATTCATTACCCTCTCTGCTTCCTGTCTTCCAAGGCACCTCAAGTAAATACCTTCATGATTCTTCTTGTATAAGACAGCCCCTTTCAGCATGAAACCATCACTTCTCAATCTCAAAGCTTGCCTCTGAACTGCATTTAAATGACCAGGAGCTCGTTGATTCAGCAAATAATAGACTATATCATCATACCAGCCATCCGGGGAAACTCCTTCAACATCATAGTTATGAACAGACAATTCAGGGCCTATCTCCACCATGGTTTGGGTGAGTCCCTGTCCTCTTACCAGCTTCATGGGCTGGATCTCAATGTCGTACTCCTGAAGCATGGTCACCCATTTAGCTCTGCGCTCCCCTAACTCATTCTGCATCAGCAACAACTTAACTGCAGAATTAGGAACAATTGCAAACACCTTGTTTCTAAGGATATAATGCCTAAATTTCTTTACTGCTCGAACAAGGGCACAGGCTTGTTTCTCCACACATGGGTACTTCAGCTTAGCATCCTTCAATGGTGCACTCATGAAAGTGATGGGATGCTCATTCCCCTATTCAGACTTTTGTGTCAGCATCCCAGCACATGAGTGGTCTGAAGCAAAGGAATAAATATAAAAGGGCTTGCCATAATCTGGACTCACCAACACTAGAGCATCAGCAATGGCCCTTTTAATCTCTGCAAAGGATTCCTTCGCTTCTGTAGTCCACTCGACCTTGGCATCTTGTTTTAACATAGCATTTAATGGCTTCACAATCTCAGCAAATCCAGTGATGAATTTTTTGACAAAATTAATCTTACCAAAGAAGGACTTCATCTCTTTCTGGCTGGCAGGCGGCTGGATTTTAGGATGGCCTCCACTCTTTCTAGATCTATAGCAATACCTTTCTCTGATATAACATGTCCTAACAGTTTACCTTCTATAACCCCAAAAATACACTTCTTGGGATTCAAACAGATACCGAATTCTCTGCACTTCTGGAACACTTTACGCAGATCTGAGATATGATCCCCTCTGTTTTTGGAGAAAATAGTTAGATCATCCATGTAAATGATAATGCACTTCCCTATGATGTCTTTGAAAGCAATATCCATAGCTCGTTGGAACGTGGCTAGTGCATTAATAAGCTCAAATGGCATCCTCCTGTAAGCGAAAGTTCCCCACTTAGTTGTAAAAGTGGTCTTGTGTCTGTCCTCATACTGGACCATCACCTGATTATATCCTGAATAGCTGTCCAAAAAGGACATCATCTGAGATCCATTGACCACTTGTAGCACTTCATCCAAAGAAGGAACTGGGTAATTATCTTTTTCAGATGACCTGTTCAGATTTCTGAAGTCCACACAGAGCCTAATTTCACCATTCTTCTTTCTTACTGGCACCAGGTTAGCCACCCAAGTTGAATGCCTGACAGGAAATATGATCCTAGCAGACAGCAATTTCTGAACTTCCTTCTGTATGAGGGGCTCCAATAGTGCATTAATTGGTCTCTGCCTCTGTCTGAAAGGTTTAGCGCCCAGCTTCAGAGGTATGGTATGAGTTATGATGGATATGTCATAAGTCTTCAGGTCTTCATAACCCCAAGCTACTATATCTGGAAAATCGTGTAGAGCTCTGATTATGCCTTGTTTTTCTTCAGGAGTACAGACCTTACCAATGAAAATATTCTTTACATTGTTCTCAGTACCCACATTGTGAGTGTCACACTGTCCACTGATAGATTCCTTTTTGAATTCTTGTTCCTGATCTTTGATTTTGTCTATATCAAAAATTCTTTCCAGCTGTACCATTCCCCTTGGAATAGTATTGGACTTCAAATTTAGCACACCCTCTAGATCCAATTCTGCTTCTTGAGGTTCTGTTTCATCAATGATTTGTGAAGCAAAGACATCCGTGTTCGTGATAAAGTCAAGGATATGTTTATCATCCTCAAACACCTGAAAATTAGTCACATTGTTAGGGACTGATGGGACAGGAGTTAATTCAACAGTAAACTTCTTCAATCCTGACAAAGACAGGGGCTACAGAGTACTGGCTGCCTGGGCCAGGGAATCGACAGTCTGATTCTTCTTCCTTGGGATCAATTGGATATTAAAAGCATTGAATCCCTCAATGAGGTCCCACACTCTATGCCTATAATTGGTCATCCTCCTATCGTGACACGCATACTGCTTTCTTACTTGTTTGACCACCAATTCTGAGTCACCAAAAACTTGCAGGACCTTGACCTTTTTCTTGAGTGCCATAAGGAGTCCATGAATTAAAGCTTCATATTCAGCCACATTATTTGTGCAATGAAATTGGAGCCTATGGGCTGCAAAGAAACTCTTACCTTTTGGACTGATCAACTCAAATCCAGCTCCAGCCCCTTGCTTGGACTTAGACCCATCAAACTTGAGAGTCCAGTATTCTGCAGTAGTGGTCTTCTTCATTCTGTCTTTTGGCTTATCAGTTTTAGAGGTTTCCTTGGCCACAACAGGTTGCTAATTTTCACACTTTACTTGTAGATTCTGCTCATCTGTGCTAACCACCGGAGATGGATTCATACCTTTTTGTACTTCTTTCACTGCTGTCTGGCACAAGCAACACTCCAATTTTGAGTGAGAAGCATTGTGAACTCTACACCAATTTGGCAAGAGTAACTCCTTAAAGCTTGTCTTCCTTCCCAAGTGAGTTTGATTTTCCACACATTGCTTAATGAAATCCTGAAAATTATCCAGTAAGTTGATCTGTCTATCCTCAGGCTCTTCTTCTTCCTCAACTGATTCTATCAGGACTTCAACAAGACTGGACCCTGTTTCAACATCAACTGGCATCGTATGCAACATCAGTACCTCTTCTACATCTAACTCTTCATACGGGGCCGATAGCAAGTAGTTTCCCATTCCAACCTCTGATATGAGAACCTCGGTTGAAGTCTTTTGGTATTCTGTTAACATGTACTTCATTTTAGGCTCCCTCTCAATCCTTATCTGATTAGGCACTCCCTTCTAGGGAAGCCACATGTGAGAGTGATCAGTGGACACATACCCGTTCAGGGCCTTCGTGAAATCTCTTCCTAAAATTAAACCGTATGCATCAGGAATGTTAGCTACCTGAATGTTAATCACCTGCTGGATCCTTGGGTCAGAAGCTATCTTCATATGGATCATGTTAAGTTCCCCTACCACACTCACTTTGGTTCTGTCCAACTGAGTGACCTTCTTCTGGGAATCAGCAGGTGTAATTCGCAGATCCCTACAAACTCCGAGGGGCATCACATTGGTAGAAGCACCCGAATCCAACAAACAATGGTGAAGGTTCTTACCAAAGATTCTGACCGAGATCATAAATGGTGGAGTCTCCGTCTTCCCTTGAAACAAAGTGGGCTGAGTATCCACCTGGGCTACATGAGTTCTGTCCTTTTCTTTTCCCTTATCTCTAGGAGGTGGGTTGGTCCTATTCTGTGTCTGATTTTGTGTGTTCACAAACTAAAAATTGGGAGCGTGGCCGACATGCTCACTAGAAGGCTTGTCCAATACCTTTGAATTTTCATCGTAAGTACCTAAGACAACCCTCCTAATTGTAGGAAACCTTAACAACTCAAATGCGGAAAGGTTTACCTTTAGTTTCTTGAATTCCTCTGCGACGTACGAAGCCATCTGCTCCTTACTCATATCGGTAGAGACCTCCTTAGAGGGTTCCTCTACCTTATCCTTGCTTACTTGAACGGTCCTTTCCTTCTGTGGTTCTATTTGAGCTTGTCTATCTTTCGAAAGGTATTGCTTGGAAACCTGTGGATAAGACTGATTGTTGCTTGCATTAGGATCTGGAGGAGTACTGAAATTGTTGGGCGGAATGGAGGTGGTGAAGGGTCCTCCAGGTTGTGGACGCCTGTGAGGCATATCCCTCAATCCTTGTCTCTAGAACATCTGTACTTCTTCAACATAAGCTTCATCTTGATCCAGGGGACCATTTTCATTCATCTCTCCTTCGTTAAACAGTTGAATTACTTCATCTCCATTACAAATATGATCTGTTTCATCTTTCTGGGTATCAAGTTCTTCTGGTACATTTTCGTTACTGGCTGGAAAAGGATCATGGTTCAATACCAGCACAGGAGAATCATATGAACTGGAAGGAACAATTTCCTGTCCACTCACGTTGTTCTCTACCTCATACTGAAAAATGGAAGCAGCAGTTTGAAACTCTGGACATTCCAATTCCGAATGCTGACTTGTTTTATGGAGTCTGCACCATCCTGATAGGGCTTCTTCTGCTAAATACACGCCAGTAGGAGGTTTGTCCTGACTGACTGGCTAGTTTGCAGATTGATAGACAATCTGATTGGCGGGCTGATCCAATGGAGTGGGAACTCCTCCATTATTAGGCCCTGTATTCCAAGTTTTGTTCTGTCCTTGTGATGGCCTTTTGTCAAATCCTGACCCACTTCCTTGGCCCCTATCAAAGTTTTGCCTCCTATCATTATTGAAACCTCTATCCTGATTATACCCTTTGTCATTGTAAAATCCTCTGTCATTGCATTGTCCCCTATCGAAATTCTACCCTTGCAAGAACTCTCTGTTATGATTAGATTGCATCCCCTTTTGAGCAGCTTGTAATTGGCTATTCTGATTTCTCAAGTAAGTCACCTCTAGATTTAGCTTCTTTATTTTTTCAGCCATTTCATCAATCCTTTCCTTATTTGGGTCTCGGTAGGGAGGCTGGTTTGGGTTACTCAGAGGTGGGACAGATGCTATGGCAGATCCCAGAGACTGATGTAGCACTTCGGAATTCTGCAGATAAGCAGGGAAGCTATTTGGCTGTGACTGGTACATGGGCTGGTTAACTTGCTATTGAGGGAAGTTTGTCATAAGGAAAATCTGGTTCATAGGATGACCAGGGTGTGGTACCATCGATAATTGGGGAACCGGATTCATAATAGGGGTATGATTGGTGAGAGCCTGATTTACTGCCTGAATCTGGTTAGGATGTGCAACCGGTCCCAGAGAAGGCAATGGCCCAGTCAAGTGCTGTCTCAAGTCCGTACTAAGCTTGACGACCTCCGTATAAGCATCAGTCAAGGTACCTGGAGGGTTAGGTCTCCATTTCAGAAAGGTTGCTATTAGACTATCCAGGGCTTCGTAATTTACTCCCAGAGCAGTACCATCATCTAGAACATATGGGTCTTGTAATCTGGTGAATGCACGATGGAATCTATTATTGAAACTGGCTATGGGTTCATTAACCTCTCTCTTGACTTTGATAAATTGTAGGTATAGCTCATTGACACTGATGGGTATTCGAAATTTTTACAAAAAGGTCTTTTCAAGGTCATTCCAATTCTGGATTAAGCCGGCAGGGAGATGATTTTACCAATAAAAAGCTTCTTCTCCCAGGGAATAAGGGAATAACCTACAAGCAACATCCTCATGGACAATTCCTTTGTCTTTGAGGCAAGTTTGGAAAATCCTTATGTGTTCTTCTGCAGTTCTGTTCGGGTCATTTACATGGAATTTTGAGCAGAAATGCTTAGGATTTTTGGGCATTACATTATAAGCACCGAAGGACAAAGGTGATCGATTATTGGCAAGGAAAGCCATTGGTAAGAGCAGGGGTGGAGGTTGTGGTTGGTTAATGGTAGGCTAAGGCTGTTGAAGAGGAACCTCCTTAGGGGTGGGTATGGCTTCAACCTCAAGATGCGAAGATATGGACGATGTGGGTGAAGGGATGGGTGATGATGATTCTCCCCTTCCTCTAGTCCTCCTTGACCTATTGGGGAACTGTAACTCTTCTAAATCCTCCTCTCCTGTGGTGGATCTGGTATTTCTCCTATATCTCTTTGGAGAGATGGCATTCAAGAAACGATCCAGTGTGCTCATTCAGGCCCTCCTTCTAGCGCCAATCTGTTGATGGTGTTTTCTGCACAGCAACAACTCAGACAGAATACAGTATCCTATCTCTCTTGAAAGGTAATATTCAACAATGAATTACTTAAAATCACCCCAAGGTCTCTCTGGTGTTAGGTCATAACAATGCATAAAACAACTCAGATGAAATGTGAAATTGCTGGTAATCACAATCAGACCTTACTACAAGCAACTGCATCTTTTCAATTTATCAGATCTGACAATATGATGATCTTAAAATCCTAAATCTAACCGAATAATAAAGAAATTGCAAAAGATAAGGATGCAAGGAAGTAATAAAATCTAAACTACTACTAGGACAAGCAATGCAAATGACATATATCTGGAATGGACCTATCTCAAATAACCAATTCCTGTTCGACCCACAAGACAATCTTGCAAGAACAGTGCAATCTTCTGAGGATTACAGATTTTCAAATCATAGACTTGCATCTACAACCAAACTTAAGCACATTTGAATATACGGTCCAGGTTGACTTTACCAGCCTACTATAATCAGATAGTTACTGGGAGTATAGACCAGAGATAGCTACAAACATTCCAAATATGAAATCACATACACCATTTATCCAACTAAACTGATTTATTTCTGAATACCAAATCCTAGATCTTTAAGCAATGCAAAAGATAGAACAAATGAACCATGCAAGATGAGATAACACAAAGGATTTCACCAGGAAAACCATAATTTCCTCAATTGTATTAATCACCAGAAAATGTAGCAACAATTCAACTGTTCTGAATATAGTGTTTGTTTCAAGAAACTCTAAAATTTCTAACTGTAACTCTTGCTAGTCTCTATTACTGTCTTGCTAATGTCTATAATTGATGTCTCTAACTCTTAAAATGAGGCAAAAATTCCCATTTATACCAAAATCCCCCCAAAACATGTTGGCCCAGCCAAACATTTTACAAAAAATAATAAAAACTACCAAAAAATAGGTCAGCCAAGGAAACAAACTAAGGCACACATTTAATGCCATCATCCAAGTCGGCCAAGGCACAGTCCCCAAGGATGTCTGGTCCATTGCATGCCCTATAATAATAAGGAAGCACAAATCTTGAGATGCGCACTAACTGCTGCTTCCTTTATCCTTCTTCTGCGTTGGTGACCCTTGGACCTTCAAGAATATTCCATCCAACTCAGCAATAGGTGGCGATGGAAAAACCCTGAGTTGACATTTAATTGAATCAATTCCCTCATTGGACCCCTCAACAGTTTTCTTCCAGTCCTCCCTACTGGCCATGTACTTGTCTATCACTGCCAAGTAGGTAGCTGCATCATCAAACATGTGGCCAATGACAGCTCCATCAGAATCTGGGGCATAAACCTCATGCCACCACTCCTTCAATTGATCTAGACTCAGGTACTTGGGAGCTATTTTCTTTCTCCCTGTCATCACCTCAAAGAAGGTAATGCAACCATCATAAATTGCAGTGAGGTCAACATTAATTGATTTCCTTCGTTTTTGTATCTTTTTCAGGCTTCCTTGCCTGATCTGCAATGCCTCGAACCACTCCCATGGTTCATCCAATCTCGCAGAAGGAAGGATTCCATCTTTTCCCAACTGATCCTTGCCATGCCCTAGAATAATCCTTGATTTCTACAGTAGGAGGTCTATGTCATTCCTATCTTGAGACAAGATACTCTCTAACAGCTCCTTTCCCCAGACTACATCCTTACCCACAGATAGGATCTCTTTGATAGCTTCATCCCCTTTTGTCTAGACACCCATTAACCAGTCTGTGGCAGCTTGAGTGGAGGCCTTCATCTTTTCAATTCTAGAGATTGTCTCCTTAGGCAGAAATCCCGGAGTAGTAGAGGAGGAAGGATGGAGAGACTGCAGAGGCTTCATGACCTCCTCCAAACTCTTCCTTAACCTTTCATTTTCTCTTTTCAGCTCTTGTTTTGACTGAATCTCTTTCTTCAATCTTTCAACAATTATAGCACTCGACCCTTCAAACTCCTCAATATCCTGCTCTAGGGAGGCCGGCCCAAGGTTAATAGTTTGAACATTGTAGTCCTGGCCTGTTACGTCATCTCTTGTTTTATCTGCAACAGGGGTGGCGATGTGAACTACCCAGTTATGCACCCCATCCCTTTCCACCCGGGAAATCACCCTTGCAGCCTTCCTCTTCTTCCCTTTGCCAATTTGAGACAACATTTCATCCCAGTCTAGAGGGGTTTCTTCAACAATCACCTATTTCTTCTTTGCAAGTTCTCTCTCTAGCCAGTCCGGGGCTACTGGGTCAATCCGGATTCCTTCTGTATGAGTTTCTCTTGGATCCTCTGTAACTTTCTCCCCTTCTGCGGCTGTCACCTCGACCTCCTCCTCAGTTGTCACCTTGTCACCTTCCTTCTCCGAAGATTTCTCACCTTGGTTGGTTTCTAGCTCCACCTCAGGAAGTACCGGTGATGGAGTCCTAGCAGGGATGCTTTCCCCCGGCTCAGGCGATCCGCGGCCCTTGTCACTCTCCGGAGAGTCTTCGTATTGTACCAGGGGAGAAGTGTGCCTTTCCTCCATTTCCACCTCAAGCTCGACAGCCTCACTGAACAATGTTCCTTCTTTGAACGGTTCTGTCTCCCCGCTGATTTCCTGTTCATCCAGATTCTCCGGTTCTGGTATGCTCTGTGGAGGAGAAACAAGCTTGTCCTACTTTTACACTGGCAATGTTGGGGAAGAATATTTTGGGTGTGCAACATATTTGGGAGAAGGGGTTCTTGATTTTTGGGTATATACTTTGGTCTTTTCCCCTCTAGAGCTCTCCACATCCACAATTGGAGGTTCATCCTCCGAAGTGGCCTAATCCTTCTTCTTTACCACCCTTGTAGTTCTAGTTTTCTTAGGTGGCGGAGGAGCATCCTCCTCTTCAGCTTTCTCTGTTTCTTCCTCATCCGAGGACTTGCTAATTGTCAGAGTCTTCCACCTGCGCTTGCCAATTGGTTTCCTCTTTGTTGCAGGCTCAGTTCCCTTAGGACCTCTAACTTTGATCTTGAAGGGTGAGGTTTTAGCCATTTTCCCTTTGGGGTCTTCCTCTCCGGACTCTTCAGAAGTGGACATAGGGTTGAGATTCCCCATCAAATCAAAGGTACAGGGCACATTGGCATTCTCCAATACCCAAACTTTATGCTTAACCCAAGAAAAAGTGAATCTCAACACAGGCGCCATCAAGTCTTCCAACTTTGTCACCTCAGGCTCACTCCAATCAATGTCTGCAACTGACCTATCCTTTATGGACTCATAGACATGGTCTTGAACCAATTTTTCATCATTATCCAGCTGATCCGGAATTAACTTCACATTATATTGTCTAATTGCCTCCACAGGCAGCCAGGAATACCTTTTCTTTCTTGCATCAGGGTCATCCTTGATGTTGACCCAGTAGTCTTCCAATTCCTCCTTGTGTCTGTATTCCCAGGTAGCCCTTTTCTGCACCTCTCCTGTTATATCAAAATTCATTCTCTTCGAATGGAAAGAGAATCCATACGCGGCCAACTCCTCACCTGCAGTGTGAGCTGATTGGATGGACGGGCACATCTCCCCCACGCCAATACCAAGAGGGAAGTCTCCTCCAAAACCAGTCTTATGCTTCTCCCTCTTCACCACTGCATTAAATTCACAAATCTATCTTACGACCTCTAGTAGCACGATGTGGTCAGTGGGATACCTGGGAAATCTGTAAGGAGCAACTGGGCATCCATCAATCCGGAGGTAAGTGAAGGTGGGGAACTGGATAAACCATGCTCCATAATTCTTGATTGGCCCCTTAGCCCCATCGGACAATCTGATATGCTCTGCATTTTGAAGTGTCTGGGTAATGTGCATTGTGAATGCATCATTGGCCCTCCTATAATCTTTATGTCCCAGATGCAGTTCCGGATAGACTTCATAGATAATATCCTGCCCAATAGTTCCCATCGGAGTCAGTCCTTTGTAGGGATAGGAAATGGCCAGCACATACACGATGTAGGAGGACATGGTGAACTTCTTCGACTCCAAGACATTTCTCAGTTGTTTGTCTATTTTCGCACTAATGAGTCCTGACCAGTGATAATTTGTCCCCTGACTCATCTTTGTGATCACGTGGACCATCCAATTCTCCAATACTCTGGGAGTTCTCAATCCAGCCACCCTGCTCAACAGTGTGATGGCATCATAGATATCCGGCCTGAATTTCACCGTGTGCAACTGTTTGGGCAACTTGGAATGGTGAGATTTTGGCTTCTCCAGCCATGAGTTGATGATCTGCTGAGCCTTAACTGGCTCATTCTCATAGTATGTTCGGGCAGTGTCAATGTTCAAAGCATAGACCAAAGGAAGATCCAGCATGCTGAAGGCCCAGGCAATGGAGGTAGGACTGAAGTTAGCCAAGAATCGTCCCTCAGTGCTGACCACCATCTGTGTATCAAAAGCGTATTGTCTAGCACATTCCAAAATCAATTCGTAGCACTGGACCGCTGGTGGGAACCCTACCACATGCACCAATCCAGAGTTCATCATCCCTTGCCTCAACGCTGACTGGTCCTTCTTAGCCGTTCTCTACTTGAACTCTTCATATCGCCATGCGCCAACGTTGGTGTCAGATACATCAGCCCACATGGAGGATATCTTACTTTCAGGAACCTGGCTCTTCATGTCTAATCTCAACCGCTCTGTCTTAGAAATTGAAGATGCCCCTGCACCACCTTTAGACTTCCCAGCAGCAGCTTTGCTTGATTCGGCCTGTACATTCAAGAATTATCATTAGAATCCAATTATTAAGCTCATATCAATCCAAAGGGTTAGCACACATCATATAAATCCATTAAAATCTATGGCTAACTGCTAATCCTTCGAGATCCGGAGAATTCAGGCAATGAGGGAAAATCGTGTAAACCGGGAAAATACCGTCGGGGCAGAATTTCGGAGAAATTCAACCCAGACCGATTCCTGCTGCCAAAGCATTATTAGTCATATAAATCATTAATATGCACGGAAAATCAAAGGATAATCATTAAATTAACTCATTGACAACAAGAAATAAGCATAAACAATAATTCCATCAATCCTATCATCGAAATATACAAAAGAACACAACCAGACAAGAAATCCGGAAAAATCCGGATGGAACGGATTTTCGCGGGCAGCACAGAATGCACCAGAAATTCGGCGACGGCCCCGGAAACCCGAAAAACGGCAAAACGTGCACCAAAACTCGAACGACCATGGGATCCCCACTACCTGAGCTCGAATGATCTTAAAACCAACGATAAGTAACAAAACTCAAGTACGCAAAGAATTCCAACTCTCAAAAGCCCTCAAAGGAAGGACCCCGTGCTAAAACAATGATGCCCTGAATCGAATGACCAAATTTCTGCCATTAAAACTAGAGCAAGCTTTAGGGTCTAAAATATCGGTTAAGGATTTACCTAAAGACCTCTAATCCACATAGGATGGGGAAGCCAACATGACACAGGACAAAAATCACTCAAGCACAAGATAAAATCATTGTTCTGGGCCGAACACCAAGGAAACCCTAATTTCGCATGATAACACATTTAGCGCCTGAAACAAACAAGCAATCCGACCCAGAATGTCGTCTAACGGATCCATACGCAATCAAATGGAAAAATGGAGCTCATGGGGACATGGAAGATGGGTTCCATAATAAAACATGTCCAACCCCGACTCAATAAATACGAAACCAAAACCAAATCAAGGGCCGACCTGAATTTAACAATACCCAGTGCAAGAAAACCCCAAATCATACTATAAGCAAACAGAAGGGCAACAAATACATACCATGGATCAGGGCAGAAGAAAATCGAACTCAAAAGGTTGACCACGCAGCAAACACGCCCAGGCGGTGAAAATACCGGCACTAGCACTCAAGAAATCCTCACGTAAACAAAGCAGGATCAATCTCTCAGAGCTCAAACGAAAATCTCAATCACCAGAGCAATCAGCAAGGAAGCAATGAAGCTAGAATGAATCAGAAAATGCCCTAAATTCGCCCTTATACCCACCTGAGCAAAGGTACCCCAGCCATTAATGCGCGATAAGACATTTCTGACAAGTCTGGAAACCCAAGCCCCAAGCAGAATTTCATAAAATCCCAGAATGCATGAAAACATAGATTTCACGGAAATGCAGAAACTGGGGAAATCAGGAAGATCGGGATTTTGACAGAATTCGGGAAAATCCGATAGGACCGAAAAATCCTGAAGTTAGGCAGAAACCCAGAATCGGAGAATCTGGCCAGAAACGGACAAGGAACCAGGGCCCTAAAATGATAAATCCAATAAAATCATAGGTCAAAGACACCAAAAAAAAGGGTCCCCACTCCAAGTGGGGCGTGTGTGCAAAAACTGCACAACACATTCATCCAGCATTTATCAAGCATTCAGCATTTACAGTCATGACTGCCATTACTGTAGTTTTTCATTATTGAATCATATAGAAATAGAATTAGTTTAATTCTCATTCTCTAAGTGTCATTTTAGTAATCAATTAGCTTCTAAAATCTGAGAGCAATTTGATTAAGGATATATTTAGAGTTAGAGAGCAATAGGACAGATTTCTGAAGATTCTTAGTTTAAATTAGCTTAAATTTCTTGAATCTTAGATACAATGTCTTATTTAGAAGTGTAGACGCATACTTAATTTGTTTAACTCATTTATACACTTCCATTTTGGCACCCACCATGGAGCCTAGCCCCATATTCTGCAAAATTTTTGTGAAAAGCATCTTACAAGTATCGGCGTGTTTGTTTTTGTGGAACCGTGGTTTTTTATAGTGTGCCAGTTGGATTTTGTAGTGCACCGGTTGTCTGTTTTAGCGCACCGCTCAACTGTTTTAGTGCACTGCACAACTGTTTTAGCACGCCGATCCATTGTTTTAGTGCCCCAACTCTTTGTTCTTTAAATATATTTTATCTAGATCCGACGCATCCGCAGCTAGATTTTGTTCTTTTGTCTCTTTTTGGTTAAAATTTATCAATCCTAGGACAGAAAACAGGTTAAAATTTATCAATCCTAGGATAGCAAATGGATAAAAATTGATCAATCCTAGGATAAAAACTTCATTATTTCTTGTGGGATTAAAATTGAACATCATGCTTTTTATGGAGCAATATCTCCATATAGATTAGTAAATTTGTCTTTTGGGTTTTAAAAAAAGTGAACAAACTTCTTTGTTGTGATTAGGTGATAGGTTTATGCTCTCCCCTTGACTAGGTGCATCAGAAAACTACAGTTACTTTTACTTTGCGCATTTTCAAGCTTTCATTAGAACCTTTAGATAGGCCTGTTGTAGTGGGAAAAAGTACTCACCCTATAGGAATGACCTGAGTGGGGACAACCAAAAGCCATGGAATTCCAACCCACTTTAAAATTTATGTGAATTTGGGGAAACCCTCTTTCAATGGAAGTGTGCAGGATAACCATCCCCAAAATCTTTGTTCTAAAGATTGGGAGGTCTCTCAAGGGAGTTTATCCATTTGCCGCTCTGAACAGAAACCCTATCTAAGAACCTAGAAATAGAAACACGCTTGTCAGTTCCCGAACATTGTAATACTTGGCAGTGTAGGGGCGGGAAATAATCTACCCTCAAGCACTTACCATATAATTGCCAAGGATTGTTTGCTCAGGGGATCCAGTATCCACTTCCGTCACTTTGAGTACACACCTAGAAAAGACAAAAACATGGGCGCCCTCTAGGGGGTGACATGGCTGTGTGAGTCGATGCAATTCCAAGCTGTGGGCCGTTTGAGTATATAACGATGACCTTTTGTCTCTAGTAGTGAGTCTGTTTGAATTGTCTTATTTTGTTATCAAACCAATAAAAATCAAGAAGAATCATGTTTGGTTCTTAGAACATACACTATCTGTTTAGATTCTAGGATTTTGGATCAACTATTCTATTCTTGCTTGCTATGTTTTCCTTCATTAAATTTAGATAAGATCATCACAAAAATCTTCAAATCAAACACTTGTGAAATTTTCATGATTCGAGATTGGGTATCCACCAAATTTGTCAAGAAATCTCTTGTCAAATGAATCAGAAAACCAAAGAAAACACTTACATACAAACAACTCTTGAGAAAGAAACAATTTTTATATCAAAGCAGAAAAGTTCTACTCCAACATAGGACCTTTATTCATAGATATCATGATTTCTCTAGAGGTTATTCAGATGACTATGCTGTATCTCCCTTAGATTCACAAACATTTTATCAAAGAAGGGCTCTTAGGCAACACCACAATCATAGTCAACAAATTCATCAAGAATACATCCCACAACCTGCCATACAATACGATACAAGTCCAAGTGAATTTCAGAGTAAGATAGTTTCCTGTGGCACCCCAAAAACATTATGTAGTGCACCATGTCTCTATTATAGCACGTTAGAACTCTATTTTAGCACATTGTCTCTCTGTTTTGGCGTGTAGTGCAACTGTTTTAGCACATCGTGGCTCTGTTTTAGCATGTCATGGCTTTGTTTTAGCATGTCACATCTCTATTTTAGCGCGTCGCAACTCTGTTTTAGCACGTCATGGCTCTATTTTAGCGCATCACAACTCTATTTTAGCGCATCGAGGCTCTATTTTAGTGCTTTGCATCTCTGTTTTACTGCGTCATGTCTCTATTTTAGCGCATCGTGGCTCTATTTTAGCATGTCATGGCTTTGTTTTAGTGCTCTCGAAGGTCAGAAAAACAAAGATTTAATAAGATAGTTTGTTAGTTGGCCCACATCGAAAACAAGATTGTATCGGTCCAAAAACATTTTTTTCCATAGTCCAAAACACTTGAATCATACAAAAGAAAGAGAAAACTTTACTATTACGCCTAGGTTTTGAAACATCTTGCAAAGTGTCCTTATCAATCATCACTAAATCTAAGATTTTTGTGTCAAAATTTCCCTATCAAGGATTTTATCATCCTTCCATCACGAAACTAGACACAATTAAATCATATTTTAAATCAAAAACTTTGACACTTATCCAATCAAAAATTCAAGATCAAAGTCTAGAGTAAAAAGTTTGTATGCCTATTTTCACACAATCAACATATCAAAAACAACAAGAAGAAGAAAATGAAAGAATAGCAGCCATGGCTGAAGAAAACCCTTAGGGATGATATAGCAACACTGATCCTCTCACTAATTCACAAGAGAAAGAAATAACTGCAGAAGAAATCAAGAAAATTCAACAAGACCCTCATTTCCATAAATTTATGGAAAATATGTTAGAGCAAGATATGGAAAAGTATCTTCTGTTATTAGCTGACAAAGGTGCTAAGCTTCCTAAAGACTTTGATGTCAATCAACTCAAGGAAATGACCACACCTAAGCCAACTAGTATAAAAAATCCAAATCAAGTAGATGCTTTGACAAGACAAATCCAACAATTACAACTGCAATTCCAAAACATCCAACAAGGGCCAACAAAAAGATATTCCTTATAGGATATTTGCCCTTATCCATTTGACCAAAGCATTAACATGGTACCATTTCCACGGTATTGTGAATATCTGACATACAACAAATACAATGGAAGAACCGATCCAATAGATCACATACGAGAATTTAGAACCATGAGCATAGAGTTCGCACACAAGGACTCTTACTTGCTACGATTGTTTCTAAGAAGCTTAGGAAACACTTGCATGGAGTGGTTCTCTAAAATGGAACCCAGGATCCAATCTTTTGAAGAATTGATCAATAGGTTCATAACACAATTCTCATTCAACATCCAACATGGGGTGACCCTAAAAGAACTCTACAACACCAAACAAGCAAAGGGCAAAAAGTTTCTTTCCTTTCTCCAACGATGGAGAAGGCTATGTGCTAAATACCCTAGATCTATTCCTAAAGAGGAGAAGATAGAGATGTTCATTGATAACCTAGTGGATGACATGAATTACAGATTGGACTTGCAATGTCCATCTACATTTGAACAAGTTATTGAAAAGGGGCTCAAAATTGAAGAGGCTCTAATCAAAAGAGGAACAATCAAACACTTCATTGAAGGTTCAAACAATAGCAATTCCCCTAACAACAATAGTGAAAAGCCAAGATTTTAGCAAAAGAATAAAAATACCGATACCATTATCAATACACACATATCCAAACCAGTATTCACCTTGATGCCAAAAACTACAAACAAAAAAAACAATGGTCTTAATGTCAGACAAAGTAGTGATCAAGGAAATAATCAAAACAATGGAGAAACAAAAACCCAATCATTCCAATGACCATCCAATAAACGAAAATTCATGTCATTAGGGAAATCATTGGAATCAGTCCTCAAAGAAATTTTAGATGAAAAAATTATTCAAGTACAAGAGGCTAGAAATTGGGACCCTCAAGTCAAACCATCATGGTGGAATGACTCACATTACTATCACTACCATCAAAATAAAGGCCACATGACTGAAAATTTTTGGCAGTTAAAACATGTGGTACAAGACCTTATAGATCAAAAGAAAGTATTTGTAGAGGGGCACCAAACAAACAAAGATCATACAACATGTATTTAAAAATCCTCTACCCAATTATCAGAAGGAAGAATCCTCTTCCACAAACATCAAAGGTAAGAATGTTGGTTATGTTTATGACACAACGATCCTTTGTCTTTTTGCTTCCAAGGAGGATGAGGAGTTATGCAATCAAATAAATTGAAACAATGACATTACACCTACTAATTTGGTACAACATATGGACAAATCTAAAAACCAAATTAATGTAATCACACTCAAAGGGAAACAAGAGCACCAACCGGTTAATGCCACAACAAGGGCACAATCCAAAGTTATATTGAAAGGAGCATCATTATCATCCCGATCTGTAGATCCTCCCTCCAATCAATATAATCTCATCGATCAATTACAGAAAATACCGGCGCAAATATCTATCTTGGAACTTTTAAAGATCTCCCCATCACACAAAGAGGTTCTTGATCAAGCTCTTGTATCAACCACGGTACCTAACAATTTGGATGTATGTCAATTTCAAGCTATGGTGGGACACCTATCTACACCTCATTGCCTTTCATTTTTCAAACATGATGATGTATCACTCACTCATCCACATAATTCCACCCTTCACATTGAAGTCCTCATCCATAAACACCGTGTAAAGTGTGTCTTGATAGATGAAGGGGCTGGTTTAAATATTTGTACCTTAAAGCTAATTAATGCACTAGGATACTCAGATGAAGCCATTGATACAAGAAGAAAAATCACAATCAAAGCATATGATGAGGAAGAAATATCCTCTAAAGGATTGATCATATTACCCATTCAAGTGGGACCTATTGTCCAAAATGTGGTTTTTCAAGTCTTTGATAGGGAACTGAAATACAACATAGTGTTGGGATGTCCTTGGATCCATGATATGCAAGCAGTATCTTCCGCCTATCATCAATGCCTGAAATTTCTCATCAATAGATAGGAGGTAACAATCACAGTAGAATATAATAACACCCAAGCTTGTCATACATTGAAAAAATCTCAGGATACAATAATACCTCACAATAGAGAAGTTAGCACATCAGATTCATCTAATGGCGAGAAACAACAAAGCTTTATATCAAAGTGGCTTCCAAAACAACAAAAATCACAATAGATCAAGATGGCACAATCTAACCCTTCAAATGTTGAACAATTGGCTTCACTCTCACACCAATTCACCAACAAATTACAAATAAGTGACAAAGGAATAAGTGAATATGGTGTCAGACACTCTTTCCATCTATCACAGATGTTACCCTCCTTACAAACATATGGACAGCCATCTACAACCACCCAAAAATCAGCACAATCTATAATGGCATTAGATGGCAGATTTGTAAACGCTGGGAACTTAGATGAAGAATCAGAAGATAAGGCCATACTAAATTGGCTTTATAGGGATGAGGAAGCTTCCATTTCCATGAGTAATATCATAGAAACAAATCAATATGGAAAGGGAAAAACTATTCTAGAGAAGATGGGATATTCAGGACAAGGATCTCTTGGGTTAAGGAAACAAGGCATAACAGAACCAATCTAGCCACTCACACTCCAACATAAGGATAAAACCAGACTAGGATATAGAGTAGAACAAGGACCTCATGAACGAGTGGAACAAAGTGTAACAGAACCAATCCAAGTTCTCACAATTCAGCAAAATAGCAGAACTGGACTAGGATACATAGAAGAAGCAAGAACAGAACTCACCAATAAAACTATGGAGCGTATTCTTCAAATGAGAGATAACTCCGAAACAGATTCAAATGAATATGAGTGGGAAAACTTATCAAATGTTTCCTATGAAGATATCCAAATTGATGTTATCAAAAAATATACCACCAAACGTGAGGAGGGTCAAAGCTCAAGTTCTAATCCAATTGTCTTTGAAACACAAAATTTTGATGACTGTAGTGAAGATGAACAGACATCGAGTGAGATAAATGATGTGGAAGAAAATACCTTCATAGGCCTCAACATAACCACTAACAACTTGGATGACATTTCTGTCCAAACTTTCACAATCGCTGACCTCAACCCATCTAATAAATCATTGCCTTTACTGCATCGTGAGCTTATCGAGTGGGAACCCCAACACCCCATCAATCTCCCTATTTTTGACAATGACTCCACTATTATTAACTACCTTTGCTGTGAAGAATATGATACTTGTTCTACTAATACTTCTTTTAATGATGCTTTTAGGCAGGAGGGTGCCAAGCCTTTCAGTTGCAAAATTATGGAAATAAATAATGGATCTAATGGTGAAAATCATTCCATGGCAGTATTTGATCCTAAAATAGTAAAAACAAAGAACACATCCAATGGTGAAAACCTCATTGAGGTATGAAAGGATGGAAGGCTTGACATCCTCCCACAACATTACCATGAAAGATCATCAGTGTTGGTAGAACCCACACAGTCTATTGATATTGGCATAGCACATAAAGTAAGAATACTACACCTGGCAGCATCCATGACAGATATAGAAAAGCCATATTTTATCAAATTCTTTGAAGAACAATGCATCAATTTTTCTTAGTCATACTCTTACATGCCAGGCTTAGACATAGATCTTATTATGCATCACTTATCTTTACCAGCTGGCACTAAACCAGTAAAACAGAAACTAAGAAAGATGCATCCACATGTTGCATTATTGGTAAAAAATGATTTAAAGAAACTACTAGATGCTGGATTTATCAGAACTATTGATTATGCTGAATGGATATCCAACATTGTACCTATTTCGAAACCAGATCACACCATCAGAATATGTACAGATTTCTGGGATTTAAATAGAGCATGTCCAAAGGATGATTTTCCTTTGCCAAACATAGACATGATTGTAGATTTAATAGCTGGCCATCAAATGCTATCACACATGGATGGATTTTCAGGATACAATCAAATCAAAATAGCTCCTGAAGACCAAGAAATGATAGCATTTACATGTCCATGGGGCACCTTTTGCTGGAACATCATGTCTTTTGGGTTAAAGAATGTAGGAGCTACATACCAGCGAGCTATGACAACAATCTTCCATGACATGATGCACACCTTCATGGAGGACTATGTGGATGATATCTTAGCCAAATCTCACACTAGAGAAGGACATCTAGAGATACTTGCCAAAATATTTGACAGGTTGGAGAAATTTAAAGTCAGATTAAATCCCAAGAAATGTGCCTTTGGAGTAACATCTGCAAAACTCCTTGGATACATAGTTTCTACAAAAGGAATTGAAGTAGATCCAGCAAAAGTTAAAGCCATTGTGGAAATGCCACCTCCTAATAATATCAGTACATTAAGATCTCTACAAGGCTGACTACAGTCCATCAGAAGATTCATCTCTCAACTAGCAGATCAGTGTCATCCATTCAACTATCTTTTGCATAAAAATGTGTCTTTTAAATGGGATGAACAGTGTGAGAATACTTTCAATCAAATCAAACATTATTTAATGACACCACCAACCTTGGTCCCACCTAGTAAAGACAAGCCATTGATGCTATATATTGCAACAACATATATTTCCTTAGGAGCCTTGCTAGCACAAGAGGATAGAGAAGGAAAGGAACAGGAAATATACTATATCAGTAGGACACTCAATGGACATGAAGTAAACTACAACTTCATTGAAAAATCATGCTTAGCAGTAGTATTTGCAACACAAAAATTGCGATAGTATATGCTCACTCACACTGTCAAGCTCATTGCAAAAATCGATCCCCTCAAGTATTTACTGAGCAAAGTAGCTTTAACAGGAAGGTTGGCAAAGTGGGTCATGCTCCTCAGTGAGTTTGACATTCAGTATGTTGAAAGGTGAGCTATCAAAGGACAAGTCATTGCCGACCAATTAGCAGAAGCTCCATTGTCAGACAGTCATCCTATGACCATGGAATTTCCTGATGCAGATATCCTCAATGTTACAACACAACCATGGAAACTCTATTTCGATGGATCCTACACACAACATGGATCAAGGGTAGGAATTTTTTTTGTCACACCTCTTGGGCACATAATTCCACGATCTTACAGGCTTACCTTCCATTGCACTAACAATGTGGAAGAATATGAAGCTTTAATCCTTGGAATTAAAGTGGCTATTGACTAGAAAATCATAGAACTACAGGTGTATGGAGACTCTCAGTTAATCATCTATCAAGTCAACAATGATTACCAAACTAAGGATGACACACTGATTTTATACAAGAGACTGGTAGATGATCTAAGGAAATACTTCATAGATATCGAATTTGAGAAGATACCAAGATTAGAGAATAAAGCAGCAGATGCCATGGCCACAATAGCATCTCTTCTACAAATGCCTGAATCACAAGATTGTTATCGATTTATTGTGGAACAAGTGTCAAATCCTGCATAGGAAAACCGCAAATACCAAACCATAAGCCTTTTGGATAGTTCCCAATATTCCATTTATGAAGACATTTATATTTACCTAAAAGATAATATCTTATTGCCAGATCTTTCTCAGAACCAAAAGTGCAACATCATATGCCAATCCACCAAACATACCATTATTGCTAACACTGTTTACCGTCGAGGCCTAAATGGTACTCTTTTGTGTTGTTTAGAACATAATGAATCTGCTTCTGCTTTACATGAGGTACATGAAGGAATTTGTGGCACACATTCAAGTGGATTATCTTTAGCCAAGAAACTCCTTCATTTGGGTTATTACTGGCCGCACATGGAGCAAGAATCTTATAAGTTTGTCAAGAGATGTCAAAAATGTCAAATTCATGGCAATCTTATACATGCACCAGCAGAGGAGCTCCATCCATTCACAACTACATGGCCTTTCTGTCAATGGGGATTAGACTTGGTAGGGAAAATTAACCCATCTTCATCTAATGGACATAAGTTCATTATCACCGCAATAGAATATTTTACAAAATGGGTGGAGGCAGTTCACTTAACCACAATCACTGGGAAGCAGATATCATCTTTCATACTTAATTATCTCATTTGTAGATATGGGATACCCCAGTCAATCATCACAGATAATGGCAGGCCTTTCAAGAACCAAGATGTCCAAGAGCTGTGTGAAAAGTTCCACATCCAATATCTCTTTTCAACCCCTTATTACCCTCAAGGTAATGGATAGGCAGAAGCTTCAAACAAAACAATCCTAAAGATTCTCAAGAAGACTGTAAATGAGGTAGGCCGTGATTGGCATGTTTAGCTTAACCCTGCTCTTTGGGCTTACAGGACTAGCATCAGAACACCAATAGGAGCTATGCCATATGCTCTTGTTTATGGATTAGAGGCAATATTACCTATCGAGGTAGAAATTTCATCCCTTCGAGTTTCACTAAAGGGACTCATTTCAGATGAGGATTATAGGATCTCTAGACTTCAAGAATTAGAGCTACTTGATGAACGTCGACAACAAGCTGTCAATCATTTGAAAGCCTATCAACAAAGAATGTCTAGGAACTATAATCATAGGGTTAAGCCTAGAGTCTTCCAGATCGAAGACTTGGTCCTACAGGAAAACCTTAGAAATCAAGCAGACAGAGAAAAGAAGGGAAAGTTTGAACCTAACTGGATAGGGCCTTATGTCATTATATCAGTCTATGGATTAGGAGCATACCGGTTGTCTACACCAGAAGGAGATATGTTGGAGGAGCCTATGAACAACATCCATCTTAGGCAATTCTATACTTAAGGATACCTAGTGCACGGTCGATAAGGTTGTCTTGATGAAAACCTAGCAAACAGGCATCATGATGACAAAAATAAATAAATAAATAAATAAAATAAAAAATAAAATAAAAAATAAAAATAAAATAAAAATAAAAATACACAAAAAGGAGGACACAATAAAAACAAGTGGTGAAAACCTGGCAAACAGACACTACTTGTGATTTTCACCAGCTCTTCTATCTATTGGGTACAATTTTGTTATGATTGTTTTCTTTCATATCATTTCCATCTATCATTTCTATTATTATCACTATCCATATCATAGGAAGGATATCATGTCTTACCATAGCTTGGGGGCAATGTCCTAGATTTATTTGGTACAATGGACTTTCAGCTTAAATAGGGAGACAATCAAACATGACAACACCGAGTGGCGATACTTGAAAAGCAACCAAAAAAAAAAAACATTAGAAAATTTGTCAAAATCCAAAAACATCAGAAAATCCATCCAAAATCAAAAGAAAATTAAAAAATTAGAAAATCCATGCAAAAACATTCGAAAATCGCAAAACACAAAAATAGAGTCTATATCAGTCAAACTATGTGGTCTTTGCATGTATAGCATAGGCAAGACTAATCTTTGATCAGTCCCAGAGGCCCCTAGGATAGGTCTTTAGGTTAGTTCTTTGGTCAAACATCTGAGAATATCATGCATGCATCAACACACACAATTTCAACATCGATGATCTAATCTGAATAATGATTTGAAAATACATTAAGTAGAATTTGAATTGTTGTACTTTTCTTTTTATCATTTTCTTATCATTTCTTTGGAGCTACTCGATGATGTATTGAACTAGAGAAGCAAGGAAGGAGAATGATACTTTTCTTTGTTTGCTATTTATGAGGTAGTCATTATTATTTTGTGAACTGTCACGGGAAGTGCTCTACCAAGTATCATGGATGGCATTTTGATTCACTTAAGAAAATGATTAATTCTTGTCTATTTACGCAAGAAATGCTCAGGTCATCTCGGTTTAATTATACCTTGATGCTTGTGTTCGCTTGCAATATCAAATATCATGAAAGAAATACTCAGGTCATCATTGGTCTATCTCATATCATTGATGCTTGTATTTTCTTTCAACATTTTAAAAGCTCAGTGATGATACAAAGCAAAATAAAAAGATTGTTGAAATGACACTTAGGTTTGCATTGATAAAATAGGTTTGCATGGTAAAAATAGATTGCATTCATAATAGTACATATGCAGAGTATTGGTTACACAAGTTACAAAGATTCATTTGAAAATAATGTTATCTTTTCTTATTAAAGATTGAGTATACTTAACACATACAATTTTCATAATGGCATGCATATAAAATCATTTCTTCATCTCATCATAAATTTCACAATAAACATTTCATTTCGTGATATCATATACATGTTATGTTTCATCATTAATTATATTTATCATTCATTTACATCTCATCACATTGTCATTATCATGTAGTTGCAAAATCATCATTCATTGCATACATATAGAAGGAATTTTATGATCTCATTTTGTATATCATACATTGCATTTCATTAAGAAAATATATACATCATCAATATCATATCACATCATCATCAATGCATCTATCCAATCTAGTATAATAAATCATCATAAAACATAAAAATTAAAATGCATTCATGACATAAATCATGTAGAACACATCATAGATCCATCAAACCACTGCACATCATATATATCTCATCAAGTGTCAAGTATACAATGAAGTCTGAAAAGGATGAAGATAACATCATATCAAAAAATGGCTATATATATCTCTTGAAGGGTGCACACATGATCTCAATTAGTACTCGCACGAGAAGGAGTAGGTCTCGCACTAGTATCACCACCACCACCAGCTGTCCCAGGATCTCTCAGATCTCTCAGATCTCTTAAGAGAGGTTGTGTCATGCCTTTGCTCACCATCCTCAAATGAGTCCTCTCTGAGTGGGACTGGGCATAACTGACTCTCTGCTCTGGGGGGAAAATCTCATGGTATCGGCTCCTGTAGAACTCAATCTCTACACCAGCCCACATAGCCTCTCACATGTAATCTACCACAAAGGTCCCATCGGCCACTCTCTGCAATCTCTCTGTAGTAGCCTGTGTTGTCTCTGTTGCCTATCTAATAGTATCTCACTCTGTAGTCAGAGTTGTAATCTGTGCCTGCGCAGTGGTCAACTATGCTCGTACCCCTGCTAACTAAGCCTATGCTCGCTCTGCTACCTGTCTGGCCTCATCTCTCTCATGAATCAAAGAGGTAATCTGCATCTGTGCAGTAGCTAGCTATGTCTGCATCTAAGCCTGAGTCTGTGCTACTAATCCTTGTGCCTTTGCTAGCTGTCCCTGTAATGTCAAAATCTCAACATGCAAACCAGCAACCTCTGATCGCTCTGCTAGAGAGGGAGTAACTGCCTGCCTCTTACGAGGTGCACTAGTCGATGGATCTGAAGTACCTACTATGCTTGGTCTCCCCCCATTTCCACTATCATCACTATCATCACTGTCATCATCATCACTATCATCACTGTCACTCTCATCACTACCCTCCACATCAACATCTACATCCTCCTCTCTCCTCCGTCTATGACCACCATGACCACCCCCTACAGCTGCTGGTGTTGGCTCATCTAGAATGGTAATACAAGGAGGTGGGTGTAAAGCTAGATATTGTCCATAGTTGGGAGTAATGGGTGCCTTTACAATATCTCACCATATATCCCATGTTGATGGCTAAAGCGCATGATAACCCTCAATAAGTCCCTCATAAGGTAGGCATGGACCCCAATCAATGGCATCTACCTGACTTCATCCTTAATGAGCTACTCCCTGTGGCATACATTGCATAATCCCGTACTGCCTGTAGCCGCGGTGAAATAGGAATTGCTCCAAAACCTTGGAGCTCTTCCGAATCAAATACATCGAGTCGACCAAATACCCCAACTACATATCATCCTCATCCTAGTCATCAAAATCTAAATAGGGATGCTAGGTCACTGTCTCCACATCATCAAGAACCCATCTCCAATAGGCTAGCTTACCCATCATATGCTGAGTAGACCTGCCTCTGTAACGGAACACATAGGGTCTCGTCACTGGTCTCGATAACACTGGCTCAGAACACATGATAGTAATATGCTCCCATGCCCATACCTAAAGAAGTGTAGCTCCTACTGATAAACTACTACCTCCTAGGTACACGATCCAGTGTAAATCATGATATAACTGAGCAAGCATACACATGCCCCAAGCATATCTCATCCTATGTACCATCATACCCTCTAATACCTGATCCCATCCAAGAGATAGACCCTTTGACCTCTTATTAGGACAAAGGAATCCACCAATAAAGCTTGCCAAAATTGAAGGAAGTGGAGCATATGAATGATACATCTCTACCTAGGGGATCCAAACTCTCGCAATATGAGGATCCTGAAAGACTCTCTGAATAGAATCTATCCCACCCTACTCCTTTGAATCATGCACAACAATCTCACCAACAAAAGGAATCCGAAGGATACGCCATACATCCTCTAGCATTATAGTCATCTCACTGTTAGGTAAATGAAAAGTGTTGTGGTCGCTATGCCACCGCTCTGCCAATGCTATGAGTAGACCCCGATTAAGTCTAATTTGGGGCATGTCCAACATCGAAGCTAAACCACAATCAATAATATGCTATCTCTCATCCTGTGAAAGATGTGGAATCATATCTAGGGGCCAGGGGAATTGCTCTTGCACCTAAATAACATCTAAATCCTCCAGATATCAAAAGACACATCAATACATTATCATTAGAATATCAAACATAATTTTACTCTATCTAAACTAATGATCAAATCTTACCGGTAAAAATGTTTTAAAACCTCACCTATCATGAGGTCATCAAATTCTAAAAATGTGTTTATCTATCATATGATCAATTTATGAAAAGTGAACCCTTATCTATCAATTAGGTTCATTTCATCAAATTTTCAAATTATTCCTTGCCTATCATGAGGATAATTGTCATCAATCAATCAATGGATCTCGCTTATTATGAGATCGTTTACCATTTATTTAGTTAGATCAAACTAAAATGGATGGAGTGAACAACAAATTGATGAAATAAAAATCAAGATTCATAATTTTTCATCAATCTATTTTTCCACACCCTATGCTATCTTGTTGGTACACTATAACAGAGCTCGGGGGTGCTATTTCTAGTGGGGCACTAAAATAGACCTATGGCATGCAGTAGAACCTACCTAACGTGCTAAAATTTTTGACGTGGTACACTATCCTAGCGATGCGCTACAAAACCTACCTTACGCGCTAAATTTTTTGATGCGCTACACTATCCTAGTGACGTGTTGCAGAACCTACCTAACACGCTAAATTTTTTGACGCGCTACACTATCCTAGTGAAACGCTACGAAATTCTTCTGATGTGCTAAAACTCTCGCACATTAAAGCAAATGACTGATGTGCTATTCTGTGCTGGTCGGGCGCTAAAACAGTAAAAAAGTAAAAAAGTGAACTAAAAGGTACAAGCATGAATTATGAGGAAGCTTTGGGGTATGTACCAGAGGTCCATAGTCGGCCGGATGTTGGTGACGTTGCACACGCTCAAGTCAGTGCGTGTGGTAGGGGATCGACATCCTGCTACTCCTGGCACTCTAAAAATCTCTCTATCACAAGTTTATCTAAGTCAAATGCACAAATGACTTTTGAAAATGACCTTTTGAGCTTTTATAGGTTGTTTTTGTTGGATTTTCATGGGATTTATTTATTTTTCTTTCTGGGGAATTAATTCTTATCTATTGTAGGGGCAGTTTTGAACAATTTTGTTGGGATATAATTTGTTTCTTCATCAAATCATCATCAAATCATTGAATCATCATAATAATTAAAAAAATTTGAAAAATCATAAAAAAAAATCAAAATTCATAAATTTATTTCTTGTGGGGGCATATATCATTATCATTTCAAAATTCAATAGCTGGGGCAAGTCTGGAGCATATTTCAAACTTTTTGTCAATACTAGTAGCTGAAGCAAAATCATTCTTTGAAGCAACGTGTAAACACATCACTTCAAAGAGGGGGAAAATGTAGACACCTAAAAATGGTCTTGAGAATCTAATTAATTAAATATGACTTATTTGATTAATTAATCTTAAATTCATCTACTTAGTAAATAAATAGAAATATTTATTTATATTAAGTTCATTATTAATTCTTCTACTTTATCGTATTATTTCCCTCTTAATTAAATAAACAAAATTAAATACTTTTTTTTATTTAATTATTATCATTATTAATTCTTCTACTTTATCATATTATTTCCCTCTTAATTAAATAAACAAAATTAAATACTTTGTTCTATTTAATTATTATCATTATCCTTCTATACTTTATCCATTAATTCTATTTTAAATTAAATATAGAGCTTCAATAATTTGTGTTATTTAATTACCTCATCACATTTCTTATTAATTAAATAAAGATATCCTAGAATCTTTAATTTAATTATCATATTCCTTTTATTTTAATTTAATAAACAACTTCTATAGTTTGTTTTATTAAATTATTTATTTCTCTTTTGCTAAATTTAAATAAACCAAAAATATTTAAATAAATGCAAAAATCATTTACCTCTATTTCACTCATCAATAAAAATAGATTTTTTAAATCTAATTAATTCAACTGTCATTCACGGGAAGAGCTTCGGGGACAAACCTACAAGAAATCCTCTCAATCTTCTTTCCTCTCATCTTTCCTGGTGTTTTCATGGGGAGGAACAATCCTTCATGATCAACTCCACCTTCTCATCTCATACCATTCAATTCTCCAGATTGAATCTCAACCTCTGTTGTGTTATCCCTTCATAAATGAGTGTCTTGAAAGCTATAAATATAGGTTGATGGCTATAGGAAAAGGATCCTAATTTGTGTAATCTTACTTTGCAAGTTTTCCAGGCGATCAAGCATTCAAGCAATCCAGTTTTAGGATCAATCCATCAAGCATTCATCTAACATTCAACATTTATAGTCATGACTACCATTACTATAGTTTTTCATTATTGAATCATATAGAAATAGAATTAGTTTAATTCTCGTTCTCTAAGTATCATTTTAGTAATCAATTAGCTTCTAAAATCTGAGAGCAATTTGATTAAGGAAATCTTTAGAGTTAGAGAGCAATGGGATAGATTTCTGAAGATTCTAGTTTAAATTAGCTTAAATTTCTTGAATCTTAGATACAATGTCTTATTTAGAAGTGTAGACACATACTTAATTTGTTTAACTCATTTATACACTTCCAATTACAATGATAAAATGGCTTACAACCAAAAATGAACTGATAAAATACACCTAGTGAGTGCATATTCAGTTCCAATGAAGCTCAGTAAATTGACTTGACACACTTCATCATATTCGTTCTTCTTCACATTCACATTCACAACACAATCATCAAACACACAATCTTCAAAAGCTATCCAATATATATATATATATGATCTCTCTACAGGCATCAATTAGGTCATCCTAATTAGATGCACTTCTTATTCACCAAAAATACCAACTGTTGGCTCCAAGCTTTCACAAAATCTTCCAAAAAATCAATGCAATCATCTAACACGCTACAACAAGTTGGCATGGACCTAAAATAGGTTGTGCATATGTCCACATAAGAAAAATTAATTTACCATTACACACTACATCCACTATGCCAGCCAAGAATGGACCTAATAGCAAAACAAAGTAATATCAATACACCATATGAGCATCTGAGTATGAAAAATCTTGAATGTGCATTCTTCCATAATCCATAAATAATTTCCCAAAATCACAAGCAACAGTAATCACCAACAAAAAAATGTAGAAAAAAATACCAGAGGGTATACCAAAATATCGAAGGATATAAACATTATACTGGTTCAGATACCAGACTAGAATACCAAAAAAAATTCAGACTTGAGCTTGTAGTTGAAACTCATATATCATGGTGACATCAATGAAAACAAAACACAATAAAATGATATGTTCTTCATTGTTCCAATAATTTCTCACCAAAAAATAGGAAAATTTTCACATTTTCTCTCCAAATTCTCTATCCAACATTTTGCACTAAAATCTAGATTTGATTTCATCAATATATGATGAAAATGGTGAACTAATCTCTCATCCATCATAACTTCCCTCAATATAACATTGGGAAACATGCTTTACCATTCTTAATAGGGTTTAATTTCATCTCTTCATGTTTTTATTTCTCAACTTTCAATAAATACCTTCATTATTCTACAATAGTTCACATGAACAACCCAGTTGTGAGTGCATAATCCAAGTCTCTAATCACATTTTTTGTTGAGAATAATAGAGATATATAAAGAAAGAAACACAAAGGAACTTTTGGAAACTCACAAAAGCTTATGTGGTCATCAATATACATGATATTCATGAATTAATTAATACATGGATAAGAATAGATGTACCCACTAAGCCTGGAAAGCACATCATTCCAAAGCCGATCTAGAAATCCCATAATAAAGAATATAAGTAGAATGGTTTGTGTATGAAATTTTGTTGGAATTTTAATGCTTCTTATTTATTATCTATACTTCCCTCTCTTTGCATCTATGGATATCTCAAAAAAATTGGTTTTCCATGAAAATATTTCTAGGTTCCATTAAATATAAGATTACAAAACTATAATTTGACCCACACCAAATCAAAAAATTATGATACCAAAATCTAATTAAGTTGCAGACCCTTGTTACATTTTTCCTTTCAATCTATAGAGGTGGCCTTTATGTAGTGGTCTACATATTTGGTCACATACTTCACATGTTAATATTTGACACACCACTAGGTCAATGGACGTGTGTTGTGAATGAATGTTTGATTTGATACCATATAAGAAATTTGTGTAGAGTTCATAGAAGCCAGATAATATTTATCTATGTAATAATGGTTTTTCTATTTCTATTATTCCATTCAATAATGTATTGCATATATATAATATTTTATATGTTATTTGATAGGAAACTTCTTATAAGAACTCTTCTAAATATATGACCTTTTTTAACAACTCAATACAAATAAACAAACAAACACTCATACAACCAAATAAGTTTATATTCCCATACATATGACTAAAAACCTAACAAATAATCATCACATGCCTCTTAAAGGAACATGAATGATGTAATATTCCTAACATATACCAAATACATAATTCTCCAAAAAATGGATATTAGTTTTATTAGGGTTTATTTTTTATGATAGGGTATTCAATTTTCTAATATGAGTTTGAATTTCTAATAATTTTTTCCATTTTTAAAAATAAACAAGAAGAAACTAGTCAATATGGGTCTTAATAATTTTCTTAAAGATAAAATTCTCATTCTGTCATATATAACATAATTTTAGTGTCATTGAACAATATTGATTTAATATTACCAACATTATTCTAATTGCATTTTTACTATATTTTTAACATTGTGTTGGAATACAAGTGATCCCTTATTAGGAAATGTTTGGTCTAGTCACACATGGAAGCCTTTACTAATAGTTATAGTCTCCAATAACACCATTGATATTTCAAACTTTTTCAAGTATTCTTTGACAAATTAGAAAGAATGTACATGACTTTATAATAGGTATCCTAGAAATTTTAACAACATAGATGATAAATTTATTAATTTTTATATCATTAGTAGCTTTAAAACTATTTCAACATTCATATGAATAAATTAAGTGGATCTTCTCATGTGACAAGTATAAAAAGGAGATTAAATCACTCATAAATAAAATTACATTTCTTAACCTTCACTCTTACTTTAGGAAAGAATACACAAGTTCACGTCGAAGTCTTGTTACTTAGAGAAAATTATTGCTCTTTTTTTCAAAGTTACCTTAATGTCCTAAAACCATGAACTCTATTATAGAAAAAAACCCTTGTTCATACATGAATCATGGTAGATTGGAATTGAGGTAAATAAAATATCCTTGAAATTATAAATTTTTAAACACAACAATATTTGTTATTATCATTCTAATGCTTGACTTATTACTCTACTATGATTGGTGGGTTGTTTTCGTGTTGTATCAAATAAAATTTTATATTTTATATTTATGACTAATATAATAATCAATTAGTTTTGAGTCTAAGAATTCATGTAAATCTAAGTAAATTAACTAAGAATATAAAAATATTATTATTAATCAACAAGTTTTAGTACACTTACAAAAATTCATACAAACATAAAATATCAATTTTTAGGCTGACTTCATTTTATATTTATGACTAATATTATTGACTTCATGTGGGAGGACACAATTTTAAATCCATGTAAATAAACTAAAAATATAAAAATTTAAATTTGCGTATTTAAGCTTACATTGTAATTAATTATTGGATTCATATGGAAGGATGAAACCTTAATTTCAAATAAAAGAACGGAGAATATATAATAATAAATGAATGTATGGTGAAAAAATGTTACTTCCATTTTAAATAGTACTTCATACTAAATAATATAGTGTTAATTCAAAGTAAGTGGGTGGAATTTTTATCATAATATTTAACTTTAATATATTGAGAAAATATATTAATTACATCCAAATTAATTCCTAATAATAATATAAGTACATTGAACTTTATATTTTCATATACAATTTTCAAACCAATCAAAGTGTCCAATTATACTTTATTTAAATTATTAAATTCAAATTTATTTCATATAGTTCAAATTTGCATATACCCATGACAATTTCCATTTTGATGTGTGTATATTTATATTTAAATATATTGTATATAAGAATAATTTCAAAGATTCAATACTAAATAAGTCACTGACATATCCATTTGACATAATATTTTGATTGACAATAAATTTATTATATGGTGGAATTGTTTAAAGTTGTGTAAGTTTCTTTCTATAAATATTAATATAAAAAAATGTACATGCACATTGAGTTCTATGGAATAAATTCCAAGCACTTTGGATTAAATTTTCACCTTTTATGGTTATACCTAATGTGGAATGTTAATGCATTTTATATTATATGGAACCTAAATGACATCATTTATTTAATAAATACTAGTCCTAAATGACAATATACCTATAATGCACCTATTATTATACTATCTAATAAGATTGATCATTGCAACAAGTAAATAAATGTGTGACTACTTACCTTTACAAATGACTACCTTGAACCTTTCTTCTCAACTTAACAATTAAAAGTTGAGCTAATTCCATTCACTATAGTAACCTACAAATTTATTTGGTAATTTATAAGTACAAGTTGACACACCTCTTCTCATTATGTAGACTAATTGAATGAGGAAGAATATCACATGTCAACAATTTAATGCTATTTTTAAATTTAAGAGCCATATTAGAAACTAAAACTACCTAGGTAAAAAAATGTTCAATTAATAGAGGTAGTTGGCATAAATAAGGAAAAATAGAAAAGGAAGTATGAAATGAGATAGAATATTACACACTCACCCATTTAGAAAGTAAAAAAGGAGACTTCTAAAAAATGTACAAGTAGGAAATGATTTAGGGATATTCACAAGAATGACAACATGAAGAGGAACAAGACAGTAACCAAGGAAATTGAGATCAAAGTGACAATCACATGGTAAGCTTGTTTTTCAAGTAGGGTAAGTGTATGGAAATGAGATAAAAAATAGGGTCAAAAGTTACTAATTTTTAAAAATTTAAGTAAGCTAAAGTTGAAATTGGATGAGTAGTTTGAAATGTGTATTCTCAAAATTTGAAGATATGATACAAATAATGATTATATTATTCTAAATATAGTTTCTAAAATAGTAAATATTTTTACAAATGATTAAGATTAAGGAGATAAAACAATTATCATACACAAAAGTGTTTCTATTTTTTTTAATAAAATATAACATAGTGTATAGTGTGTGCCCCCTATTTTAATTTTTTTTCTTTTTAATATTAGAAACCTACTATAAAGATGATTTCATACAATATAGGAGTTGCTACTCTAACCAAAATGACACAATTACATCAAAAAATAACTACAACAAATGATTAGTGCAATAAAATTATGTCAAATATATAACATCATAAATTTATAAAAATATCATTCATTCCCAACATCCTTTTTTGTTGATATAGTTCATATAGTCATAATCATAAATACCAATAGGAGGCTCAACCTCCTCTTCAAGAGCTACATCCCTATCCATTGGTTCACAACTATTTTTATTTATAGCCTTTATTATTCTTTTCTTGACTAGATTTGAAATGATATTCCATTGATATAATTCTTTAATTTGTTTAGATCATCTTCATTCAAATTATTTCTTCCTTTGGGCTAAAATGATTTTTTTTTATCTCCTTTGTGTACAAGATTGGGATACATTCTTTAAATAGGATAAAAACCTATCTCATATATTAGGTATTATTAAAAGCCAATTGGTGAAAATATAGCCATGAGTGAGTACTACAAGTTGCATTTTTTTGCACTTATTGAATATTCTTTTTAAAAAAAAAACAAAAATTGGTTGGCTCTTAAAATTTGTTAGGATTAAGGTGTCATTTATTGGGATATGATGTTTTACACCATTGCATAAAATGATTTATTATAATGTTGTAATCAAATAATTATTTAGTTGTAATGCACCTAGGTGATGTGGTTGATCACACTAGGTAATTATTTGGGGACCACTTTATGTTGTATTGTAACATTGTATTATTATCCAACGTGTGGGAGACATGTGATAATAATTTAATATTGGAGAAATATTAAATAAAGTGAAAAATTAGTAGCTAATATTAAATAAGGGATTAGTGGTTTAGTGTTCACATGGCTTTATCTTACCACTAGTTGTATTTGTGTGAGCTTGATTCTAGATAATCAAGTACATGTTTAGTTGTTAAGGTTTGATAGGTTAGTGGGCTCTCATTATTGATTCTTTATGAGGAGTGCATATGTGAAGTATGGCATGGGATGTATGGATTCACGCTTGGACACATGAGGATGCATTGAGAGGATTGATGCTTTAGAGGTATTTATTGTAACTATTGTACTATTTTATTGATGAATAATACAATGGAGTATGGATGATTTTGGAGGATGGGTTTTTCCCTCTTGAGGGTTTTCCTAGGGTATAACTTGTGTTATCTTGTGCCTTTTCTATTTAATCTATGTATTATGGTTATTTGTACATACATGTTTATCTCTCATGGGGTTATGTAGGAAATGGATTAAGATAGTTGGTTGAATGCAATATTTCCTAACAAGTGGTACCAGAGCTTTTATGGTTGATGGATTTTTGTTATAACCCTAGTTTGAGAGTTTTACAAAGTTGAATCCATTGCTATTCATGATAGATTAGAGGCATTGCAAGATATAGAAAACATGTAGTTGTTTGCATGTAGATTTGGGCTTTTTTTATTATTATCAAGATTTGTTGGGTTTATTGTAGATCTAAAGTTTTAAAAATTTGGGTCAAAAGGGTTTTCTTGATTTGAGTTTTCATATGAGGGTTTTATAGGAAAAATTTCATGGATGACCTCTTGAGACAAAATGGACCTCACCATTGGATTAAGGAGGCCTCGGACATGAAAAATGACATAAAATTTTCCCCAATTTTGAGAGGTTGAAAAAAATGCAATTTTTTTAATCAAAAGGCCTATTCAACAGTATGACCTAGTTGGAGGGAAAAAAATATTAAAATGGTTAAAAAAACCTGATTGAAAAAGCTTATTAAAGGGTTTTAAAAATTAAAAAAAAATGGGCTGGTATGGGGTCAGTCTATTGCAAATGTACCTGGCCATGACTTTGTTTCAACCGTTGATGAAATATTTTAATGAATTACCATCCTTTAAAGTTCTTTGAATTCTTTTAAAAATGAAAATGGCTGTATAAACTTTAGGGAAAATCCTTTTAATATATAAGTTTAAATTAAATCATTTAAACCATCTGCCCACCCGCCCGAGTCTCCATTAAAAGTTTCATTTTAAAATATTAAAAGGAAAAATTTCCACATTTTACAAATCTAATTTTTAATATTTTCAAAAAATTAAATGGATTTTAATTGGGAGTGAGGTCCACCAAAAGTTCCCTATATAGTTCAATCAAACATTTTTTTCAAACTTGCATAACTTTTGACCATGATGACATATTTTAAACATCTTATACTTATTTGGAAAGCTAGGTTTGAGCACTACATAGTGGTATAGGTTTGGTTCCATGATTTTTCTATTTTGATAAGTTTTTGGGGCCTAAAAGTTAGATTTTCTCGGTTGCACAATTTTGAGCATAAATTTTGCATATGGAATAATATTTTTGATTTTGAAGAGGCATTGGAGAGAATTTGCAGAAAAATACATAGTGGTTCAAGATTGTTTATTAGTTTGTGATGCTAGAAGATTTTGGTACTTGTTTAATCATTTGTAGGAGCTTGAGATTTAGGTTGTGACTGTGTGAGCATATGGACAAGTTAAGAGGTGAAACCTTGAGAGATTACATGTTTTCATATGATATTTATGATGGTATATATGATTATCAATTTAGTGCTTCTCGGTACATGTTTAAAATTTTTTTTTAGAGTTGGACTTTGATGGTGATAGGTATACAGGTTATCTTCAATTTTGAGGACATGGTTTGACATGAGTGGAGACTTGGAGTCTTGTATGGGTGATAGTTGAGTGTAGGTACATCGATGGCTATGGTTATGGTGTTATGGGTATGTATGTACACTTGTGTATTAGCACAACATGATTATGCATGTGGGTATGTGGCGATGATATGATTTGGTACAATAATATTGTTCTTATCTTCTTAATGCTTGTATAGTTCCTTGACTATAGTTACTCATTTTTAGACATGGTTGGTAAATTAGATTTGTGGTTGATTTGGTGTTTACGTCTTGATGTCTATAGGATTATCTTCGTTTATATTTCATTTTGTAGGTTACTAATTTGATTATGAGTTTTCATGTTTCAATGGTTGTATCTATGAGTTGTGATGAGGGCACAACCCGAGACACAGAAAAATAACCCACAAACAAGAGAATAATTTTATTATTTAGAGAATGGAACTTCTTACATGCAGAGGAACTCAAATTCCCAAGTTCTACAACACATGCAAGCTACAGAAAGATACAGAATAACCCTTTCGCAACATGCGAGCTTGTCCCCAAAAAGTTACCCAAAAATTAGAAAACCCACCCATAAATAGAGCTCCTCATTAGTTTGGAGCCAAAAAAATATTCAAATTGAGTTTAGGTGGTTTGGCGCCCAAAATTTACAACATGAAGTTAAAATTTAAAAAGAGCATTTGCAATGGTATCTTCTAGAAAGTGCGCCAACTTCGCGGGGCCATAACTTTTGATCTAGGACTCTGATTCGTGAATCATTCAAACTGTTGAAAAGGTCTCAAAGTCAATAATGCACTCAAAATATGCTACGTCAATTTTGGCAAGTTCCGGGGCCGATTCGAAAGATCTAAGTGCCTCAAATCCCACTCAAAAGATTTTCAAGTGCAAATTTTGGAAACTAAAACTGCAATATCTTTCAACCCACGAACATAAAATAAAAACCATAAATTGGGAATTTCATTATGACGAAAAGGGTATCCAAAAATGTAAAAACATCTGAAAAATGATAAATTTGAAATTTAACTATTTTTGGGTGATGCAAGATTGCCCTTACACCACTGGATGCTCCTGCATCAGACACCCAGGGTAATTGGAAGTGACCCCGTCATGTCTCAGATGGTTGAGGAAAACCCAACTGTCAACCATTTCTTAGATAGCTAGGATGAATCTTCCATAGGCCTTCCTCTCCATTTCACCAAATATTCTTCATACTCCCTATTTTTGGCACTCCTTCCCACATGACTATCCAAGATTTCCTCAATCTCATCCTTTTCTGAAGTAGATGCTGGAATCCCACACTGTTCCATCATTGGTACTTCCTCTGTGCCACCTTCATGATAATCTGTCAAATCTGAAATGTTGAACACAAGGGAAATGTTGAATCCATCCGGAAACTCCACCTCATATGCATTCCCTGAATCATGCTTCTTCAAAATTTTATAGGGACTGAACTTCTTCATCTTCAATTTGTTATATGTTCCCACTGGAAACCTTTCTTTCCTCAAGTGGACCATCACTTCATCACCAATCTAGAACTCTTTATACCTCCGCTTTTGATCTGCCTTAGCCTTATATGGCATATTCATCTTGTTAATATGTTCTCTTACCTTCTCATGTATATCCCAATGTGTTCTACAAAATCTTTGGCTTCAACACTTATTTTCTCCTCTTGGTCCATCTTTGTCAATTCTAGAGCTATTTTGGGACTACCTCCATACACAATCTGGAATGGTGATCTACTAGTGCTTCTGTTAATAGAATTGTTGTAAGAAAATTCTGCCTGGGGTAAGATCAAGTCCCATCCCTTAGGTTTATCTCCTACCAAACATCTCAGTAGGTTACCCAGACTCCTGTTAACAACCTCTGTCTTCCCATCTGTTTGTGGATGGTGTGCAGAACTAAACATCAACTCTGTCTTCACCTTCTTCCACAAGGTCGTCCAAAAGTACCCCATAAATTTAGTGTCACGATCTGAAACAATACTCTTTGGTAGACCATGTAGCTTCACCACCTCTTTGAAGAACAAGTCAGCAATGTGGACTGCATCATGGGTCTTCTGACATGGAATGAAATGTGCCATCTTCAAAAACCTATCAACCACCACAAAGACTGAATCATTCCCTCGCTGTCCTTGGTAAACCAAGAACAAAGTCCATACTTATAGCCTCCCATGGCCTCTCTGGTACAGGTAAGGGCTGATATAAGTCTGTATTCTGGCTCACTCCTTTAGCCATCTGACATACCCTGCAACTTTGTACAAACTTCTTCACATCCTGCGACAACTGAGGCCAATAATAATGCTCACTGATAATGACAATGGTCTTAACCTGACCAAAATGTCTTGCCATTCCTCCACTATGCTTCTCCTTTATCAGGTTCTCCCTCATGGAACTCCTCGGGATACATAATTGACTTCCCTTAAATAACATGCCATCTTGGATTATGAAATCCAACCACCTTGTCCTATCCACTGTAACAGGTTCCTTGCAAGCTTTCCAAGCCTCCACAAAATCAGGATCTTCTGCATACAGTGTCTTTAGTTCATTGAACACAACCACTTCAATTTGCATCTTTGTCATCAATGTATGCCTCCTACTTAAGGCATCTGCAACCCTATTTGACTTCCCACTCCTGTGTTTCAAAACAAAGGTATAACTCTGCAAAAAATCTAGCCATTTCATATGCCTCTGATTTAATTTTCCCTGACTATTTAGGTACTGCAAGGCCTGATGATCAGTATATAGAACAAATTCCTTCGGCAACAAATAATGTATCCATTTCTTTAATGCTTGAACTATTGCATAAAACTCCTGATCATATACAAAATACTTTCTCTTGGCATCATTTAACTTTTCACTAAAATAGGCAATGGGCTTACCTTCTTGGCTCAATATTGCTCCAATGGCACAACCACTGGCATCACAATCTACCTGAAATACCTTGTTGAGATCTGGGAGGGATAGAACAGGTTGCTTTGTTACCTTCTACTTCAACAGTTCAAAACTTTTTGCCACTCCAGTGCTCCACTTGAATTTTTTTTCTATCCCCTTTCATCGTTTCAGTCAGGGGTCCACAAATACTACTAAAATTTTAAATGAACTTTCTATAAAAACTAGCCAAACCATGGAAAGATCTCACCTCAATAGCAGTTCTTGGGGTAGGCCATTCCAGAATAGCCTTCACCTTCTCTGGGTCCATCTTGAGACCTTCTGTTGAGACAACAAACCCTAAGTACACTAACTCCCTCTTCACAAAATTTCACTTCTTCAGATGAATCAACAGTTTCTCTTCTCTTAACTTCTCAAAGGCTCTCTGAATATGCATCAGATGCTCATCCAACATCTTACTGAAAATTAAAATATCATCTAAATACACAATAACAAAACTTCCCGAAATTCTTTTAGTACCTTGTTCATGAGCCACATGAATGTGCTTGGTGCATTGGTTAGCCCAAAAGGCATGTCTAACTACTTGTACCCCTCTTGGTCTTAAAGGCAGTTTTCCATTCATCTCCCTCTCGAATCTGAATCTGGTGATATCCACTCTTCAGATCAATCTTTGTGAAGTACTGAACTCCACTAAACAGTCCATCAGGTCATCCATCCTTGGCAGGGGAAATCTGTACTTGATTGTTATCTTATTTATGGCTCAAGAATCTGCACACATCCTCCACTCCCCATCCTTCTTTGGTGCTAGTATTGTAGGTACTGCGCATGGACTCAGACTCTCCCGTATCAAACCCTTTCTCAACAACTCTTGAACTTGTCTGTTCAACTCCTCATTTTCTGTTGGAGTCATTCTATGAGCTGCCTTATTTGGCAAACTGGCTCCAGGAATCAAGTCAATCTGATGACTGATCTTCCTTATTGGTGGTAAACCCTCAGGTACATTATCAAAAACAATATCCTAGAACTCATCCAACATCCTAGAAACTTCTTCTGGAACCTTCTCACTATCCTTATTACTCTCTCTAGGAATCAATGCATAACACACATGCTCATGCTTCATACCTTCTAAAAATTTTCTTCCGTCTACATAAAAAATTCTAGCACTACTGCATACCTTTTCTTCAGTCTCCTTTAGGGGTTTCAACTTGTGACGAACTCCATCCCTTGTCAAGGAATAAGTGTTTGCATGGACATCATGTATAGCTCGCCTATCAAATTGCCACGGCCTCCCCAAAAACATGTGACATGCATCCATGGGGATGATATCACAAAGTACCTTGTCATGGTAGCTTCCGATCTTGAACTTTCCTAGGCATTGCTCATTGACCAAAACTTTGTGGTCTTTCTGCAACCAGGAAATCTGATATGGATGTGGGTGTCTTTCCCTCTTCAACTTCAAATTTGTGGCCATCTCCTCTGACACAAGATTATCAGTGCTCTCACCATCAATAATGACATCACAACATTTTCCTTCACACTTTCACCTTGTGTGAAACAGATTCTTCCTCTGTTTTGGTTCCTTTTTTTCAGTCACTAGGGCTCTCCTAATCACTAGGGCTTCTCCCCTTTTAGCATCATCTGAATGTTCAGATTGGGCCTCCTCATCCTCATGCACAACCCTTCCATGACCTTCTAGCCTTTTGTCTGCCCTTCCTTAGTGTTGTGGACATTCATAGGCTCGATGCCCTTCTTCACCACACTGGAAACACATTCCTCTGAAACCACCTCTTCCAAATCCTTGTCCATATCTCCCTCATCCTCTACCTCTTTGATCATCACTGTTCTGATCACGAGGGCAGTAGGAGTTGTCATTCCTTTGGCTTCGGTTGGTACCCACATCTTCACTTTTCTTTTCATCATCATTTCAGCTTCCTGAAGGTCTGCCATTGCCCCTTTTTCTTTGACCTCCTCGTCCTTTTTGCTTTCCATCAAATTTTTTTTTCAGCTTCTCTTCCACCTTCAAAGCAAACTGATACACATCCTCCATGGTGGTCATTCTGACTAGGCTTAACTCCTCCTGAATGCTCAGTCGTAACCCATTAAGATATCAGGCTACCTTCTCTTTATTGGCCTCTGTGTGACCTGTTCTAATGATTATCTTGTGAAAATATTCAGTATATTCTTTCACAGATCTGCTTCCTTGCTTCAACCCTTGCAATTTCTTCAACAGATCTAACTCATAGTCCACTGGTATGAACTACTTCTTCAGTTTCTCTACCATGCGATCCCATTTGGTGATCTTGACTTTTCCTCTTTGATTTTTTTCCAACTGGACCTCTTTCCACCAAAGACTGGCATGGCCCTTCAGCTTCATTTTCGCAAACTTAACCCGATCTGGGTCCTCCATTTCCTCATACTCAAAATATTCTTCTAGCTCATTGATCTAGTCGATCAACTCTTCTGGGTTCAGACTTCCAGAATAACTGGGGACTTCTGCTCTGGGTCTTTTCCCGATCTTTGAAATGGCCCTTATTAGCCACATTTGGTCTTGATCAATTACTTCTTATTCCTCTTCTACCTCTAATCCTTCTTCCTCTCCTTCATCCTCCCTTTCTTCCCTCAGGTTTAACTCTCTTCTCAACTGCTCTTGTAACGCATCAACCTATCTCTAGAGGGCTGCCAGTGCATCTCTTCCACCAACATCTCTACCACCTCGAACACCTCTGGAACCACCACGCCTACCAGGCATCACTTTTGGAGGCATCTTTCTTGACCTTGACCCACAACCACGGTCCTGGTGTAGACTGCCTCACAATCAATAATTTGTCCACACGCTCAAGAAAAACCTGCTTTGATACCACTTGATGAGGGTGCAACCCGAGACACAGAAAAATAACCCACAAACAAGAGAATATTTTTATTATTCAGAGAATGGAACTTCTTACATGCAGAGGATCTCAAATCCCCAAGTTCTACAACACATGCAAGCTACAGAAAGCTATAGAATAACCCTTTCGCAACATGCGAGCTTGTCCACAAAAAGTTACCCAAAAATTAGAAAACCCACCCATAAATAGAGCTCCTCATTAGTTTGGAGCCAAAACAATATTCAAATTGAGTTTAGGTGGTTTTGCGCCCAAAATTTACAACATGAAGTTCAAATTTCAAAAGAGCATTTGCAATGGTATCTTCTAGAAAGTGTGCCAACTTCGCGGGGCCATAACTTTTGATCTAGGACTCCGATTCACGAACCGTTCGAACCGTTGCAAATGTCTCAAAGTCAAGAATGCACTCAAAATATGCTATGCCAATTTTGGCAAGTTTCAGGGCTGATCCGAAAGATCTAAGTGCCTGAAATCCCACTCGAAAGATTTTTAGGTGCAAATTTGGGAAACTAAAACTGCAATATCTTTCAACCCACGAACAGAAAATAAAAACCATAAATTGGGAATTTCATTATGACAAAAAGGGTTTCCAAAAATGTAAAAACATCCAAAAAATGATAAACTTGAAATTTAACTATTTTTGGGTGATGCAAGATTGCCCTTACACCACTGGATGCTTCTGCATCAAGTTGTTGGAAGCTTGCAACCATTTAAAGACAACTTCCACACAACCCAAAAGAGAAATCTATGCAACTAAGTATTATGAATCCACATGCAAGAGAATAGACAACATACACATGAAAATATGGTGCAAGATATACATTGGGAGAACCCTCAAGAGGGAAAAAAACCAACCTCCAAAAGCATCCATCTCTCATGTATTATTGAACAATAAATATTACAATACATCTTTAGAGTCTCCATGAACACCATTGAAGCAATAATCCCTCTCCAAAATCCATGTGAACAAGCATGCAACCGCAAATCCCATGTCATGCTTCAAACCCTCAAAAATGCTAACTAAAGCTAACATGAAAACTTCCCATCTCTAAACAACTACCTGTGTGGTTGCTTTTATAGAAGCAAGCTCCCACAAAACCACCAAGTGGTATTACAAAAAACCATGAGAATTAAACCATAAGATTACAAAACCATGTCCCCATATTTAATATTGCGTACTTTTTTTATTATTTTCCCCTATATTAAATAATTACATTTTTATAGCTTTAACTTATGTACCAATGTTACATACATCATAAAGTGGCCCCATGAATAATTACATTAAATACATTAAGCAAGGTGTACAACACACCTTTTCCTAACATTCTCCCACTTGTTGTACATACATTGTGTAAGGGGAATAAGTAACCTCAAAACATGAATCAAATGAACAATCCATAGAGCCACATATACCATCATGGAATCAAAGTGCTCCATGTGATCCATAAAGATACCTACAACAAGAATCAAAGTGACCACCATCTCAAGCATAATGCTCTCATCCTCCATCATGCCAATGCCCAAAGATAAGAAGTCATCCAATAGAGAATCCACACAATCTTTCACAATGAAGCATAAGTCCTACCTCAACCGATATCCCAAACACATACACTCAATCCAAAGGTAACAATATGCAACAGTAGTTGTCAATATACACAAACCCATAGCTAAAAAAACACCCACAACAAGTTCCAATACAACCAACTATCCATACCTCCAAGGTATACAAACCATAGTAAACTCATGCCATAAACATATACACCCATAAACTGCAATCATAAACTCCATGTGCAAAACCTATCAAAGAATGACATACACATCCAAGAGCTCCCATTGCATGGGTAATGAAAATATGAAAAAGATCAAGGCATACCAAGTCTACCAATAGCGTCATATAAAAAGTGTAAACAACATCATGTAGAACCAAGGAATCATCCACAATGATATGCAAACCTATAAGAGAAACTCTCACCACAAGTCTCCATAGCTCTCCCAAGTTCTCCATACCCAACAAAGGAAAAAGATAAAGGAACCTCCATGTAATCACCCAAGAACATAAGTGAAAACACATGACCACAAGATAGTTATCACAATAGCTCCAACCAAACCTCAAACCAATGTAATGTGAAACTAAACATCTAAGAAGATAATAAATAATAAAGAGAGAATCATTGCACATCATATACCTATAGAAAATCCTTCTACATACATCTCTAAATGCAAACTATTTGAAGTATTATCTCCTCCACAACACCACTAAAGAAAATCCATAACAGCACCGAACCATGCAATCACCAAGATCAAACATAACATATGTATCATGTAATCAACATAGATGTAAGCCTCTCAAGCTAAAGAAGATCAAACTAAATCCATTCCCAATTCATAAGGAAATAAGCCCAATACATCTCCTAAACTCAACATCAGTGAATGAAATCACAATGAATAAAGACATAGACATGGAAACACTCCTCAAATGAATCCTCCATAACCATATATTCATAGCTCAAGATCCATATGCACGAGAAGATAAAGCATAAACATAAAGCACTTGAAAGAAACAATGGGAAATACCTCTCAAGTGAAACCACCGAGTAGACCAAGAGTGGGTTAATGAGAATGCTCCTCCAAGACTTCCATGTCATCATGAATCATCCAAGAACACTATCCTCATAGGTCCATGTTGAACTCTTATCCAACAAAGATGTAATTTCCTCAGACTTCCTACTGAAAACTCATCAAGAGGAACCATCTCAACATATGTCCCTAATCACAAAAGAAATCAAGCCTCACCTATGTCTCCAAGTATCCATGAGTACCTGTAACCAACCAATCCATGCCAAACTCCGAAAGAAATATAGCACCATCATGAAGTAATCAAGCAAATGATCATTGTACTCAATACCAAGAGAACCAACCAAGATCAAAGTCGTATATCCAATCGTAAATCAAGAACATAACCATGACATCATGATCTCACACCTCTTCATAGGAGATCACATACAACAATGCATATATCATGGTCTCAAGAGAATGAGTACCATGCCAAAACTCTAACACGTGATAAAGAGTAAACCATGACATAATACCATAAAACTCTAACCAAGAAAAAACATCACTAATTAATATGAATATAACCACCCCCTTTCAATAAAACCAAAGATGCCAATGACACCTCACTGCATAGAATTAGAATCCAAAAGTCCATCCATGACACCATCAAACACTATAGAGGAACATCCACCATTAAATGGTGAATCCACATCACTGCCAACAACTCCCACTAAACTATGATATCAAGTCACACATGGCATCATGACTACCATCCTCTCCATGAAGATAAACTAGGTCTACACACACAACTGAACTATCAGTAACACAATAAGTAGAACCAAAATCTCTAAGCCAAGAAGATACCTACAACTACCAAGCCATCATAAACATATTCAACACCACCAATCCATCATTGTCAAAAACAAAGTGTAATCAGGTTATCCATGATATCATGATAAAAATCTCCTCATGAAGATCAACCAAAAAGCCCTCACACAATCAAAGAACTCAAATGTAACAAGAGCTCCCAAAAGGAAAAGTAAAACCATGATCCTCATACCAAGAAGATACACCACCACAACTTGAAACAAGATCCAATCCAACACCACCATAATGCACTTGTATAAACCATCATGACATTCCAAAATCTTTAATGAACAAGAAACATCCATGACACCATGATCACCACCAAATGTACCAACAACTCAACCCAACTATGTCCATGACATATCTGCATTACATAGTCAACTGCATAGGTCTCATATCATGACTGTACCTGGTAATACCATCTCACCTCTGCAATATGACAACAAAACCAACAAACCAAGTGACTAAACCAAGCCACCAAATTGAATATACATCAACACTGAAATATCTATGGGGAAAGACAACCCATGTCCAAGTCATATATGCAACATGTAAGTATAGACCACCTACAATGCTACATAACTTGTAGAAACCACAATGAAGCATACAAATTAGACCAAACACTAATAACCATGTCAAAAGAGAATACTTTGAGATGTACAACTAAGTTACAATGAATGCAACATCAAATCTCCAAGATCCGATCATCCATAAACTCATAGTATCACCATAGTCAAACTAAACCATAAACATCTTAGATAAACAAAATAGCAAATAAGCCATGCCAAAATAACTCCAAACCTGGTCCACTATGTAGAGCTCTGACCAATCTTTTTGTTGACTATTCAAAGTCCAAAAACCAACTCTGTATGCACCCAATATGCCCTCTCAAAGCTCAAATAGAACACCTGAATTTGACAAAGAAAAACACTATCAAAACTGCAAAATATGGAAAAATATCTAGCACTATAGCATAGAGCTCTAAACCAACTTTCCAATGACTACAAGAAGTTGAAAATCTGACATCGTGGATGAAAGATATGCCTTTGGAAACAAAAACTATCCAATTTGACTATAAGGGTAAATCAAGGTGGACCCCACTCCAAAAAACAATTTAATTTTTTCACTTTATCAAAGATTGCAGATTTTTCAAATGTTTAAAATGAAAATATTAAAAAGAGGAGGTGGGCGGTAATTGATTTAATTTGATGTTTAAATACTAAGGGCTTTTTCACTTTTATACAACCTTCTTTTAAAACTTTTTTAAAAAAATGTTTCTAACGTAAAAAGCTAACGTGACTCTATTATGTAAGGCAGTTAAAATAATTAACTACTAGGCTCATACGGAAATTGTAGAGAATGGTATTTTGACGTACCACAGAGTACTGGGTTTTGATAGGTCTACGAGGGGCACCTTATTTTATATATTTTTTTAAGAGTTTTCAATAAAACTTTTGAATGCCAATTTCAATTTTTTTTTTTATTTTAATTTATTTTGTAGGGACAAAATTTTAATATCGATAGACGAATATTTTTAATTTGATATTTTTAATATTTTATTTTTTGAGAAGGTTGTACCACTGCAAAAATAGGGCATTTTACAAAAAAAAATTGCATTTTTTCCCAATAACCAAAATAGGGCAAATTATATATCAAAATTCATCTCTTGGCCAAGTTAGATCCAATTATGAGGTCTATTCTATTCTTGGAGGTCTTCTATAAATTTTCCCCCACAAAACCCCCACTTGAATGCAAAACCAATAAACCCTTTTCACCCAAAATTTCTCACACCCCAAATCTACAAACAACCCATCAAAATAGCAAACACAAAACCCTAGATCTACAATAAACAACCTACAAAGCCCTCATATCTTTCCATTCCTTTCATTCTCTTATGCAATGCATACATTCAAACTTAAACAAGATTTTTCTCAACCAAGGGTTATAAAACCACAACCATGGCTCTAATAGCACTTGTTGAAAACTTGCAGCCATTTAAACACAATTTTCACATAACCCAAAAGAGAAATCTATGCAACTAAATATTCAGAATCTACATGCAGAAGAATAGAAAAATACATATGAAAATATGACACAAGATATACCCTGGGAAAACCCTAAAGAGGGAAAAAACCCAGCCACCAAAAGCATCCATCTCTCATGTTTTATTCAACAATAAAGAATACAATACATCTTCAGAGTCTCCATGAACATCATTGAAGCAACAAGCCCTCTCCAAGCAATCCATGTGAACAAGAATGCAACCACACATCCCATGCCATGCTTCAAACCCTCAAAAATGCTAACTAGAGCTAACATGCAAACTTCCCATCTCTAAACAACTACCCTTGTGGTTGCTTTTATAGAAGCAAGCTACCACAAAACCACCAAGTGCTATTAAAAACAACCATGTGACTAAAACCATGAGATTACAAAACCATGTCCCCATATTTAATATTGGGTACTTTATTTATTTATTTCCCCCAATATTAAATAATTACATTTTTGCAACTTTGACTTATGTCCCAATGTTACATACAACATAAAGTGGCCCCAAGAATAATTACATTAAATACATTATGCAAGGTGTATAACACACCTTTTCCTAACATGAGTTATGCAACCTATAGGTGTGTACAACCTATCAGGTTGCACTCAGATGTATCAAATATGGACTATCTATATCTAACATGTTTGATTCATTGGTGTTGCATATTTCATTAGTTGGCCTTATGAGTGGTTGTTTATGCATTGGTATGTTGCTTTGGGATGTGAGCTTGGATGGTTAGAGTACTTGATTACTTGATCGATGGGACTTGCATCATGTGGTTTGATCATGATGTCATGATAACTTGGTACATTCATTTTTTATATAGTTTTAGTGGGACCTTTTGATAGTGATGATTTGGTGGTGTTATATTGGTTTGGTTTGTGATGTTTTGATGGCAATTGTATGTAACTTCTTGGCTTGGAGATCTTGGTTTCACTTGTATGTTACTGGCATTGTAGGTGAATGTGTGAAGACCTAGATTATCTTTAGTGGGAGTTGTTAGTAATGATGTGGTTGCATCATTGGTGATGGTTATCTTCATATGATTGGAGATGTGGTTTATTTAGAGTATGTTGATATAATTTCATGGTTTACTCTTTATGCTATCTTAAAGTTTTGACATGATATGCATTCTCTTGAGACCAGGATGTATGTATTGATGCATGTGATCTCCTAGGAGGAGATGGTTAGATCATGTTGTCATGATAGGTTCTTGATTTTGTGGTTGGAGTTTTGACATCGATCTTGGTGGCTCTCTTTGTATTGATTACATTGATCATTTTCTTGATTACTTCATGATGACCTTGTATGTTGTTTTTTCCATTTGGAATGTATTGATCAGTTATAGGTGATTATGGATACTTGGAGATGTGAGTGATGGATGGAATTCTCTTGTGATTAGAGACATTTTCTTGAAACAATTAATCTTTGGAGGTTGTAGCGAGAAGACCAGCGAGCTTTCACCCAGATATGGACATGAGTTCATGGTGGACCTATCTCATGCTTTAAAGAGATGATTTTACATGTAACTTATGGTGCAAGCCTATAGTCAAACTTGGAAAGTAACTTCTTAGAAGTAAATTCTGATGCACCACTTCAAAGGAATTTTTTGGATGATAGGGTACTAGCTTCTAAAGCAATTAGCTCTTAGTAATTTTTTGGGGATATTATTTTCGGGCCCCTATACATGCAAAGTTTTGTTCAATTAAGAACCTCCCAACCCTTATGGGTTTTTATGCATCACAAGGATACTAAGGGAGAATACGTTGGCATAGGATAGTAGCACCTAGTGAGTGATGAACTTTCCTCACACTCACAAAAGATTTATATAGTGGTCTAGAAAGAAAGTACCGCTTAGGTCGCCTACGAGTTCTCTGACACGAGAGTTTCCTCAATAGGAAGGCCCTCTAAAAAGGTATTCTTGAAAAGAAAGGTGAGGAACTCAAAATGTTTTCACTCACCCAAGATCGCCAAAAGGTGCAAGGGGAGAAGAAAAACATCCAACTTTCCACTCATTGAACGCACAACATACACTTCATAGCATATTGATTCTTTTTAAACACCTCGAGAGAGGTTATCCCCAAAAATATGTGAATAACATAAACAAATTCTTCCTTTTATTTGCACCAGTATGAAATATTCAAGATATCAGTCATTTAAAATAGCAATGGTACAAGAAAAAAGAAAGAACTTGTTCATTTTTAAGCCACAAATATCAATGTTTCTAAGAAATAAGGCCTGGTTCTAACCTGGTCAACAAAACTAAATCGAGCATGTATCAACAAAATGGAAATTGTTTTGTGATCCTTTTGATGCACCAAAATTAAAGTTCCTAATTATGAAAACATGAAATATCTTCATTTTTAGAACCCAAAATTTGAAGTGTTTTTTTTTTCTTTGTTCTTTTTATGAGCACCAAAATCAGAGTTCCTAATGTAAGAAAAATTAAAAATTGGTTCATTGTTTATAGCACCAAAAAAAAGTGAGTTTTTCTTGTTCATTTTAGAGCACCAAAATCAAACATTCCTAATTTAAGAAAGCTCAAAAAAAATTCAATTTTAAGAACACCAAAACCAAATGTCCATTCTTCTTGTTCTTTTTAGAGCACCAAAATTTAGATATTCCTAACTTAAAAAAGTTCAAAAATTGGTTAAATTTTAACAACACCAAAACCAAATGTGTGTTTGATTTTTTCTATTTAGAGCACCAAAACCAAATTTTCCTAAGTTAATTAAAAAAATTTATGGATCAATAAATCTTTTATCGATTGTCTTCCCTAAAAAAAATAAAAAACAAGTTATATTCATGAAAATCTTGCATTCAAATCCATTAGTACCTATTACACATTCAAAAAACAAGAAAACATTAGCAAAGAAATCCATTACAATAGTGAATGATCTAAGCACTTGTCTGTCAAAGCAAATGGTCAGAAAAGAATGCAAAAGCGCCCCTGTCAAAATTAGATGCTCAAATCTTTGAGTAGATGCTCCCCCCGTCAAAAAAAAATGTAAGGTCTTAAAAGTAGATGCAATGATCTTCTTGCAAGTGTGTAGTTCCCATGTCAGATGCTTAGTTCTTAGTGTCAAGTGCACGGTTTTCTTGATAGTCAACTGCAAACTTTTTTTCTGGGAAATGCATGATTTTTTTTTTCAAAAGTGCTTCTGAGACATGCAACTTCACAAATGGCTCAAATAAACATTAATGTATGGGACAAGGGTCCCACCGAGCATGCCAGAATGTGTGAGGGGGGAAATCATTAGATGTTAAATAAGAAAAATGTGCTTGAAATGAGAATCTAAACTAGGATCAAACACATTAATCTAAAATCTAATCCTACACATACAAAATGAAACTAATCTATTTGAACACACATTAAGAAATTTATGATTGCTAAATTGAATGAAAACAAAAAGAACAGTGTTACCATGCTATATTGGAGTTTATTTGCTTGATGTTGGATTGTTATTATCACCACGAAGCTTCCATAGTTTGTGAGAAGATTCATGAATGATGCTTAATGTTGGTTGATCGAAGGAATGGTGAAGCTCTATCAATGGTGATCTTGACAACACTTCCTTGCATAAGGTATGTTGATTCTTTGATCCTTTTTTGTGAGGAGAGAGGTTTGTTATATAGAAAATGAGATTTTGAATCGACAATCAGGATTCAACAATGTTGGATCAAGATCAATTGATGAGGGAGCAACCCAAGACACAAAAAATGAACACACCAAATAGAGAATGTTATTTTATTATTCTGAATATGATCTTCTTACATGTAGAGGATTTGATATCATCAAGCTCTAGAAATATGAAAACTATAGAATTACAAGAAAACCCCTTTTCACAGTATGCGAACTTGTCCCCAAAAAGCTACCAAAAATCAAAAATCTCGCCCATAAAAAGAACATTCCAATCTTAGTTTTGGTGGTTTGGTGCCCAAATTACAATTTGAAATTCAAATTTAAATTCACATTTGAAAATTAGAACATTTCTAAAAATGCACCAATTTATGGAAGCCATAACTTTTAATCCAATCATCAAATTTTCAATGATAATACCTTTTCAGAAAGCTCTTGAAAAGATGATATGGTGCAAAGTAGGGCCTATGACTAGTTACTTTGGATTTTTGAAAATTTTTGGGCCCATCCGGTGCCTCTAAGGACCTCAAATTTGGCTTTGAATATTTTAAGAGCTAAAGGGGTATCCAAAAATGCAAAAACATCTAAGAAACAACCAACAAGAAATTAAAATCTTTCTTTTTTTTGGATGATGCAAGATTTCCCTTACACCATTGGATGCTCTTGCATCAAACACCCAGGGTAATTTGATAAGTGACCCCATCACGTCATAGATGGCTGAGGAAAACCCAAGTGGTCAACCTCTGTTTTGGGCAGCCAGGATGAATCTTCCACCGGCCTTCCTCTCCATTTCACCAAATATTCTTCATACTACCTGTTTCTGGTACTCCTTCCCACACAACTATCCAAGATTTCTTCAATCTCCTCCTTCTCTAATGTAGGTGTGGGAATGTTACACTATTCTATTGCTGGACCATTCTCTGTGCCACCTTCATGATACTCTATCAAATTTGCAATGTTGAACACAGGGGAAATGTTGACTCCATCTGGCAACTCTACCTCATATGCGTTCCCTAAATCAGGTCTCTTTAAAATTTTATAGGGACTGAACTTCTTCATCTTCAATTTGTTATAGGTTCCTATTAGAAACCTTTCATTCCTCAAGTGGACCATCACTTCATCTCCAATCTGAAACTCTTTATTCCTCCTGTTTTGATCTGCCTTAGCCCTATACTGCATATTCATCTTGTTAATATGTTCTCTTACCTTCTCATGTATATCCTTGATGTGCTCTACAAAATCTTTAGCTTCGACACTTATCTTCTTCTCTTGGTCCATCTTTCTCAATTATGGAGTTGTCCTAGGGCTTTCTCCATACACAATCTAGAATGCTGATCTACCAGTGCTTCTATTGACAAAATTGTTGTAAGAAAATTCTTCTTGGCATAAAATCAAGTCCCATCCCTTGGGTTTATCTCCTACCAAGCATCTCAGTAGGTTACCCAGACTCCTGTTCACAACCTCTGTTTGGCCATCTGTTTGTGGATGGTGTGCAAAACTGAACTTCAACTCCATTCTCAACCTCTTCCAGAAGGTCCTCCAAAAGTATCCCATAAATTTGGTGTCATGATCCAAGAAAATACTCTTTGGCAGACCATGTAGCCACACCACCTCTTTGAAGAACAAGTCAGCAATATGGATTGCATCATGGGTCTTCTGACATGGAATGAAATGTGCCATTTTTGAAAACCTGTCAACCACCACAAATATTGAATTGTTTCCTCTTTGTGTCCTTGGAAAACCAAGAACAAAATCCATACTTATATCCTCCCATGGCCTCTCTAGTATAGGTAAGGGCTGATATAACCCTGTATTCTAGCTCACTCCTTTAGCCATCTAAAATACCTTGCAACTCTATACATACTTCTTTACATTCTATGACAACTGAGGCCAATAATAATGCTCACTGATAATGGCAATAGTCTTATCATGACCAAAATGTCCTACCATTCCTCCATTGTGCTTCTCATTTATCAGGTTCTCCCTCATGAAACTCCTCATCATACACAATCGGCTTCTCTTAAACAACATGCCATTCTGAGTTATGAAATCTAGCCACCTTGTCCTGTCCATTGTAACAGGCTCCATGCAAGCTTTCCAAGCCTCTGCAAAATCAGGATCTTTTCGATACAATGTTTTGAGTTCATTGAATCTGGAACCACTTCAATCTGTATCTCTATCATCAATGTCTACCTCCTACTTAAGGCATCGACAACCCTATTCGACCTTCCACTCCTATGCTTTAGAACAAAGGTATAGCTCTACAAAAATTCTACCCATTTCATATGCCCCTAATTTAATTTTCCCTGACTATTCAGATACTGTAATGCTTGATGATCAGTATACAAAACAAATTCCTTTGGCAATAGATAATGCCTCCATTTCTTTAGTGCTTGAACTATTGCATTAAATTCCAGATCATATACAAAATAATTTCTCTTGGCATCATTTAACTTTTCACTGAAATAGGTAATGGGCTTACCTTCTTGGCTCAACACTACTCCAATGGCACAACCACTGACATCACAATCCACGTGAAACACCTTATTGAAATTTGGGAGGGCTAGAACAGGTTGCTTTGTCACCTTCTGCTTCAACAGTTCAAAACTTTTTGCTGCTCTAGTGCTCCATTTGAACTCTTTTCTATCCCCTCTCATTGTTTCAGTCAGGGGTTCACAAATACTATTGAAGTTTCTAATGAAATTTCTATAAAAACTAGCCAAACCATGGAAAGATCTCACCTCAATAGTAGTTCTTGGGGTAGGCCATTCCAGAATAGCCTTCACCTTCTCTGGGTCCATCTTGAGAGCTTCTTTCGAGACAACAAACCCTAAGTACACTAACTCTTTCACAAAACTGCACTTCTTCAGATTAATCAGCAATTTCTCTTCTCTTAACTTCTCAAAGGCTCTATGAATATGCATCAAGTGCTCATCCAAAGTCCTACTAAAAATCAAAATATTATCTAAATACATAATAACAAAACTCCCCAGAAACTCATTCAGTACCTCATTCATGAGCCGCATGAATGTGCTTGGTGCATTGGTTAGCCCAAAAGGCATGACTAACCACTTGTATAGGCCCTCCTTGGTCTTGAAGGCAGTCTTCCATTCATCTCCCTCCCGAATCTGGATCTAGTGATATCCACTATTCAAATCAATCTTTGTGAAGTACTGAGCTCCACTCAAACAATCCATTAGGTCATCCATCCTTGGCAAGGGAAATCTATACTTGATTGTTATCTTGTTTATGGCCTGGGAGTCTATACACATCCTCCACTCCCCATCCTTCTTTGGTGCTAGTACTGTAGGTACTGCACATGGGCTCAAACTTCCTGAATCAAACCCTTTCTCAACAGCTCCTAAACTTGTCTGTTCAACTCCTCATTTTCTGCAAGAGTCATTCTGTGAGCTGCCTTGTTTGGCAAATTGGCTCCAGGGATCAAGTCAATTTGATGACTGATCTTCCTCACTGGTGGTAAACCTGCAAGTATGTTATTAGAAAAAATATCTTGAAACTCATCCAACATACCATAAACTTCTACTCACACCTTCTCACTATCCTCCTTACCCACTCTAGGAATCAATGCATAGCACACACTCATGCTTCATACCTTCTAAAAATTTTCTTCCATCAACATGACATATTCTAGCACTACTACATACCTTTCTTCAGCCTCCTTCAGGGGTTTCAACTTGTGACGAACCCCATCCTTCATCAAGGAATAAGTGTTTGCATGGCCATCATGTATAGCTCACCTGTCAAACTGCCACAGCCTCCCCAACAACATGTGGCATGCATCCATGGGGATGATATCATAGAGTACCTCATCATGGTAGCTCTCGATCTTGAACTTCACCAGGCACTGCTCATTGATTAAAAATTTGTGGTCCTTCTACAACTAGGAAATCTGATATGGATGTGGATGCCTTTCCCTCTTCAACTTCAACTTTGTAACCATCTCCTCTAACACCAAATTATAGGTGCTCCCACTATCAATGATGACATCACAACATTTTCCTTCACATTTGCACCTTATGCATAATAGATTCTTTCTCTATTTGAGTTCCTTCTCTTCAATCACTAGAGCTCTTCTAATCACTAGGGCTTCTCCCCTTTCAACATCATCTAAATGTTTAGTTTGAGCCTCCTCATTAGCATGTACAACCCTTCCATGATCTTATGGCCTTTTGTCTACTCTTCCTTGATGTTGCAAACATTTATAGGCTCGACGCCCTTCTTCACCACACTGGAAACACGTTCCTCTAAAACCACCTCTTATGGATCCTTGTCCAGATCTCCCTCATCCTCTACCTCTTTGATCACCACTGTTTTGATCATGAGGGCGGTAGAAGTTATCATTCTTTTGGTTTTGACTGGTACCCACATCTTCATTTTTCTTCTCATCATCATTTTGGCTTCTAGAAGATCTTCCACTGCTCTTTTTTCTCTAACCTCCTTGTCCTTTTTGCTTGCTATCAAATGTTTTGTTCAGCTTCTCTTCAACATTCAGAGAAAACTAGTATGCATCCTCAATGGTGGTCATTCTGATCAGGGTTAGCTCCTCCTAAATGCTCGACCATAACCCATTAAGATAATGAGCTACCTTCTCCTTGTTGGCCTCTATATGACTCATTATGATGATCATGTTGTGAAATTCTTCAATGTATTCTTTCACAGATTTGCTTCCTTGCTTCAACCCTTGCAATTTCTTCAGAAAATATAGCTCATAGTCCACCAGTATGAACTACTTTTTTAGTTTCTCCACCATGTGATCCCATCTAGTGATCTTTCCTTTTTCTCTTCAGTTTCTCTCCAACTAGACCTCTTTCCACCAAATATTGGCATGGCCCTTCAGTTGCAAACTTGACCCAATCTGGGTCCTCTATCTCCTCATACTCAAAATATTCTTCCAACTCATTGATCCAGTCGATCAACTCTTCTAGGTTTAGACTTCTGCAATAACTAGGGACTTATACTTTGGGTCTTTTTTTGATCTTCAAAATGGCCCTTAATAGCCACATTTGATCTTGATCAATCGATTCTTCTTCCTTTTCTACATCTGAATCTTCCACCTCTCCTTCATCCTTGCTTTCTCCTCTCCTTCCTGAGTTTAACCCTCTTCTCATTTGTTCCTACAATGCATCAATTTGTCTGTGGAGGGCTCCAAAACCCTCAGCCATCAATGGATCTCTTCCACCAATGTTTCTGCCACCTCTAGCACCACCATGCCTACCAGGCATCACTCTTGGAGGCATCTTGAATATCTTGAACCGATAACCATGGTCCTAATGTGAACTGCCTCACGATCGACGATCTATCCACATGCTCAAGAAAACCTGCTCTGATACCACCTGATGAGGGAGGAACCCAAGACATAGAAAATTAACACACCAAATAGAGAATGTTATTTTATTATCCTGAAAATGATCTTCTTACATGCAGAGGATTTGATATCCTCAAGCTCTAGAAATATGCAAACTACAGAATTACAGAAAAACCCCTTTTCATAGTATGCAAACTTGTCCCCAAAAAGCTACCAAAAATGAGAAATCACACACATAAATAGAGCTCCTTTTGAATTTGGAGCCAAAACAACATTCCAATATGAGTTTCAGCAGTTTGGTGCCCAAATTGCAATTTGAAATTAAAATTGAAATTCACATTAAAAAATTAGCACATTTCTAAAAAATGCACCAACTTTCGAAAGCCATAACTTTTGATCCGACTGTCATATTTTGAATGATAATAGCTTTTTAGAAAGCTCTCGAAAAGACAATGTGGCACAAATTAGGCCCTAGCACCAACTACTTTGGATTTTCACAAATTTTCGAGGCCATCCGGAGCTTCTAAGGGCCTCAAATTTGGCGTCAAATATTTTAATAGCTAAAGGGGCATCCAAAAATGCAAAAACATCTAAGAAACAACTAACAGGAAATTAAAATCTTTCTTTTTTTTTGGGTGATGCAGGATTGCCCTTACACCACTAGATGCTCCTGCATCATCAATGGTTCAAAGGTGTTGAGAAGATCTAGACATGAGAAGATTGTGTAAAGTAGATTGCACAATTTGTGTGATTGAGGAATAGGTTGATTAGTCGAGATTTAGATTGAACAGTCAGGATTTAGATTGATCAGTTAGGAATTGATGGTTTAGTTAGGAAATAGATTAATTAGTCAGGAAATTGGATTACTCATTCAACAAGCATAATTTTCTCAATCAAAAAGTGGGTGACGAATTATGAATTAAATGATTTAATTAATTAATTCCTTTTTGGATTTGAATGTGAAAATCAATTTTGACTTTTGCAAACAAAGTTGCATTAGTTTTGTTTGATTTTTGATAAATGATTTGAATAGTTTGATTTAATTATTCAAATTTTGGAGGGAAAGTGTCATAATTAAATTATTATGATTTAATAATTCAATTAACTTAGGGGAATAAGGTGATTTAGTGATGTAATTAAATAATTGGCATTATTTAATCAATCAAGATCAAATAACATTAGATTAGGACTTCATTAAATAAATCTAATTTATTGAATTTGTTGAAATGGTGAAAATTTTAATTAATTAAATAATGTTGTATTATCCAATTAATAGAAAAATTAGGGTTTTGAAGACTTTATTAATAAATGAACTTTATTTAACTTTTTGAACTAGTGAAAAAGTGAATTAATTAAATAATGTCGTATTATCCAATTAATAGCAGAATTAGGGTTTTAAGGACTTTATTATATAAATGAACTTTATTTAACTTTTTGAACTAGTGAAAAAGTGAATTAATTAAATAATGTTGTATTATCCAATTATTAGCAGAATTAGGGTTTTCAAGACTATTAAATAAATGAACTTCATTTAATTTGTCAAAAATGATGAAAATGTGAATTAATTAAATAATGTTGTGTTATTCAATTAATGGAGGAAATTAGGGTTTTGGATGTTTTATGTTGTGTGATGGTTGAATCATGTTTTTGAGATGTTCTAGGATGTTGTGAGATGATTCTAAGATGTTTCAAGATGTTCTGAGGTGATTTCGAGATGTTTTGAGATAATTCTGAGATGTTTTAGGGCGATTCTGAGATGTTCCAAGACATTCTGAGGTGATTTGGAGATGTTTTACGATGATTTTGAGATGATTTAGGGTGATTCTGAGATGTTTTGAGACATTATAGCTTGATTTCGAGATGTTTCAAGACAGTATGGGTTGATATGGGATGTTGTTCAATGATGTTTGATGTTGTTTGATGATGTTTGATGTCGTTTAGGGTGTGTGATAGGTGTTAGGTCAGTTTTACATGTCTACAATTACCTCAACCAATAACCATTTTATAGAACATGACACACTCTAGATAACCCATCCAAGTATTAGTAGGGTAATCAAATGGAGTTGAGAAAGATATTACTTCATGGTTCAACTATGTATTTATTTTAACACTAATGCGAGGAATATGTAGTTAGATCAAGAATAAAGTCATCTCTCATTGTTATGGACTATAGAAATATCATGGCACTTGTACATGAAGTCGTCTAAATATTTAAAGAAAGTGTATTGCAATTTGTTATTGTTGTAAAATAAAAGGGGTTTTTGGCTGAATAATTTTTACACAAGTAATAAGTTATTGGCATGATAATTACATGGGAACATGGAACTTGACTAAAGTTATCTTGGTCAAACTCTCTTCACCTAAACACTCTTTCAATCATTGGTGATTAAAACCCTTTTGACCTATATGCAAGTTTATTTGTAAAATTTCATAAAGATTTGGTTGTACACCTTCAAAAAATCTACTTTTCAATTCTTTTACCTTGCATTACAAGATATTTTTTGACACTAGAACTACATTTCAACTAGGTTTTTTTTTAATTTCATTTCAATTCCTCTTTTTAAATAAATTAAGAAAATATAAGAAATAGTGTTCTCTTTGTTAAGAATTTTTTTTTTAATTTTTACACTATGATAAGTTATAATTTGTATAGAATGCAAATGTAAAAAATTATTATAAAAATTGTCCTTCCGAAAACATATAAAATGCAATGGCATCATTAGATAATACACTTAACACAACACTTCATAACCTAATAGAAACAACTTACAAACCAATAAATAGGTTATCCACCATATGATTAAGCATACTTAACAACACAATGCATGCATCAACTAGAGCATATAATGATTCTACTTGTCATTAGGTATTAACATAAGATGGCACACCCTTCATAGAAATAACCTAATAATCCATTGAATGATTTATCACATTAAATTCATACAATAATCAAAGCATATAATTATTCTACATGTCACTAGTTCTGAGAGACCACACTTATCACATATTTGATGTTAGCCTTACAAATTATAGATGATAAAGGTGCATATTTCACTCTTCACTTATATATCGTATTTCACTATCTATGGATGTTTTTTCTCATGCATGACTAAAATATCTAATTTGACTCTTTTTACATATTTATCAGTCCTAAACTTATATTCTTACTGTCATACTAACATTAGCCTAATTTCTATTAAATTTTCCTTCCTATACTAAATTACACTTTAATCTTGTTCTAAATTACACTTACAAAATTGTAAATGTAAACTAATCCTCCAATTTCCAAAAACAAAATTTTAATTCTTAAAATTAAGAATATTAAAATATAATAACTATCCATTAACAAATATACTTAGAAAGTTTCAATCTATATATTTCCTCAAATACCCATTGCTGCGTAAATTTCCTCGTCAGAGATATTGCTGCGTAAATTTCCTCGTCAGAGATATTGTACATGCACGACTTTAAAGAATTGCTTACAATTGAAGAGATGAGATTTGCGTAAATGCTCGGAAACAGGTGTCCGAATTCATTCCTTCTTTTTAGCTTGGAAGAAACTTCGATGTCTTAGAATTTTTAAAGGCAGCCCAAGTAATGATTACTTTAAATCCAAGCAAATAGATTAAGAATATAAAAGTATAAATTTAATCTTTTAGGTTTCATTCTAATTATTGACTTTCTATTCAAGGATAGAATTTTAAATTCAAATAAAAGAATGGAGAATACATAAGAATAATTTGATGTAGGTGAAATAAATTCACTTCCATGTCAATTAAAATCTTGTTTCATTCTAAAGAACATAATGTTATTTTCAAATAAGTAGATGGAAAATATCATAATAGTAAACTAAAGTACTACGAAAAATATGTTGATTACGTCTTTATTAAATCTTAGCAGCAGCATAAAGTATATTGAGCTTCATTTTCATTAATAATGTTTTAATCAATTGAAGGTGTCAAACTATACTTTATTTTTTATGTTTTAAATTCTAATTTTATTATTGTATAATTCAAAATTACATAATCATGACGATTCTTATTTGAATGTGCGTATACATGTATATAAATATATGTAATAATGTATGCTTTCAAAAGTTCAATATTAAAAATATCATTGGCATATCCAGGTAACTTACATTTCATTTAGATTGTATATAACATGGTAGGACTGTTTAAATTTGTGTAATTTTATAGCTATAAATACTAATATGAAAAAAAGTACATGTGCTTTGAGTTCTATGATATGAACTACAAGCTCTTTGGATTAAACCTGCACATTTCACTTTTAGAAATGTGTCTAAATTTTGTTAACATCTTATATGATTATATCTAATATGGAATACAAATTTATTATACATTCTATGGAACCCTAAATGGCATCATTTATTTAATAAATTATGGTCCTAAATGACAATGTAGATATCATCTACCAATTTAATTATACTATATAATAATGAGCCATTGAAACATGAAAAGAAACATATGATTTCTTACCTTTAGAAATGACTAGCTACTACTTTTTTTCTCAACATCACAATAAAATGTTGAGCTAACTGCATTCACTATAGAAGCTTGAGTATATCTATGGTAAAGTGTAAGGCCAAATTCACATGTCTCTTATCTCTATGTAGACTACATGGAGGAGGAGGAAGATCATGTGAACAAGTTTAAACTATGTTTGAATAAAAGAATCATCATAGAAACTAAAGGTAATTGGATGAAAAAATAAAGTAATAGAGATAGAAGATTACACACTCACTCATCTAGAAAGTCTAAAAGAGAATGTCCAATAGTCTTGTAACTAAGAAATAATCTAGAGAAATTTGTAAAGAATGGAACCTAAGAGGAACAAGAAAATAGAACAAGGGAACTTGAGATATATTATGCTTTGCATTTGTTTTAGAGTTTGAGTGTGGAGATTTTCTAGGGCTCATTAAGGTTCCTAAAACACTAAACATTGGCTTATTTCTATATGCCCTAATTTTCAAATTTTTTGGTAACTTGTTGAGTTTCTTAGGTTTCACTTAAATGGTTGTTTTAATTTCTCAAAATTCATCATGTTACCAACCCATTTGTTCTTATTAACTATTAAACCCATCTCTTTAAGCATTCAAAATATGTCTTTGTTTTTTTCTAGTTATTAATGTCATTGGTGGTCCCCATTGTATCCATGTGTCCACTTTTGATCACATCGTATTGGTACTTCATAGTGTAGTCAATTTTTAAGTGCAAAGGTGTAAACTTGTTCTTTCATGTTGTGATGATACATGTCCCCATTATTATCTCTTGTAAATAGTGGAAAAACATATGTGTCCTTATATAACACATGGAATTGACTCACTAGAGCGTATTCACTTTTCATAGCACAAGTTGTCTAGTGTTGGGTTGTAAGCCTAGACGAACATGCTATTGTTAAATGTGTTTTATCTTCTTTACCATATCCTAGCAATGAAAAACCTATGATACCATTATGTTTTTAGAGGGTATTGCACTCTTGTATTGCAAGTTTCAAGATATCCTCTTAGTTTAATTTTACACTCATACACTTTGTTTCCATAGGTCATCCATGAGGAATAGGGCTAGATGAATTTTCATTTTCTTTTTGAAGCATATGATTGATTAATATAATATTAGTGGGCTCATGATAGATTTCACAATATGGTTTCTATAATGTGATCTTTCTTCAAGCTATCCTCATGCACTATTGTATCGCCTATGGGTGTTTTTAAATTGACTCAAAATTACTTTAATAGGTGTCAAAAAAATATTGTAGAAATTTTTTCCTTCACAACAAAAATTTGGGTGTTTTTTGTTTAAATTCTATTATGCTAGTGTTTCATAATATGTTGGTCATTGATCGAGGTCCTTTCAAGAAATGATCAATGTCCTATATTCAAATGGGTAGTGGCTCATGAGAGTCTCTATGACTTCACTAGTATGAGAATTTATGGGGGGACTAAAAAAAATTATATTATTTCTTTAAAAGTATTAAACTATAACAACTTTAATTATCATTATCAAGCCTTTAGAAAATAATTTTCAAAGTGGAGAAGTGTTGTGGTGGAATTTCTAAAGTTGTAATTTGAAGTGAGAGTACTCATATGATATGAATGAGTATGTTTGGTTACATTTTTCTATTATTGTTAAAGCATTTAAATTGTTAAGGTTTTGAATTTCCTTGGACTTTTTTTTGGGTAAAATAGATATTTATATATATTACTAAAAATTCTAGTTGTTGGCTATTGTTGAAATACCATTAGATTAGTCAAGGAACCTCTCAAAATGGAAAACTGGAGCAAGAGCTAGAGTAAGATTTTCTCAACTAGCTCCTTGGCTCATTCAAAATGGAAAAGAAAGCCCAAGGTACCGATATCATTTTAGATAGAAATCATGATAGAGATGAATATATTAGAGATCCTATTATCCCTTCCTTTTTTTTTTATTTATTTAAATATTTATAGAATTATAGTACGGGTATGTGTAGGATCATGATGGGCCAAAAAGTGGCTGTATGATGAGTATGTGTAGGGTATGTGGTTGATGACTTTTTTTTAACCCAAAATTGATGAAATAAAAAGGGTTTTTCAAGGAGATTCTCAAATTTCCATAAATATAAGTTATGATTTACTTTGAATTTGATAAATAATTATTATTCTTTTTCTATTTGAATTACAACTAAAGTTTTGATTGATAAACTAACTAAAAAAAATCTATAGCTTTCAAATGATATCACATTTTTTGAATCCATAAAATGTGTCACATTATATGCTTCTTATACTATAGGATTAAAAATAATAATAATTTCATGACTATTTTGAACAAGTTAAGGTGGTTAGACATACAAGTTTTTATAATTTTTAAAATTTGTAATAAAAAATCCATAATTAATTATTTACTTGGAAAAAAATTATAAGAAAATATGCATCACATTTGGACACGAGTCCTCTACTTATATCTAAAATATTATAAAAAATATTATCATTTTATTGTTGTTAGGGTGGTCAGACAGATGCCTACTTATTTTTTCCCTGAAATTTAAGTACTACTACATTAAAATTTCAAATTTTCATCAAATATATATATTTTTTAAATAAAAGTAGTAGTTTAGAAACTACATTCAATTTGTTACAAATTTTTTTCTTATATATTTTTTAAATAATATAGAAAACTTATTCAAATTTTTACGTCAAGTTGCCTAACTCCAATTTTTTTGAATTTTTTGCCACTTAAGGGCCTATTTTTTCCATGATGATCTTGCACATACCCATACTTGAAATAGGCCTATCTCAAATGTGTAGACTTCTAACCTAGGTAAAATTTTGGTTTCCAATATATTTGTTAATGTGGAGTTGGTAGAAACCACCTATATAAAATATGACTACTACACTTGAGCTCTATATAAATTTGAATGTGAGCCCCTGATGAATTTGAATAGAAAATTAGTTTGTAAGTTGTATAACCTTAATTTGATTACAAATATTTAAATTAGCTTTTATAAAATAAATGGAAAATTTAGGAGAGATAGGTTAAACAATAGATTCAAGTGGTTTCCATGCCAAAGAAAGAAAGGTTATGAGAGGAAGATTGTAGTATTCTGTAGGGATGAAATTGATCAATTTATTGTAGATAAATTTTAGGACTATTTCATAAAAAATATAGTGTTTTATGTCAAATACTAAAAATTGATTTCAAACCCTAGATGCCTACTCACTTGATGATAATGGTTGTTGTTAGTAGGTCAAGGGATTGAAATAAAATCATATTATCGACTACCAAAAGAGGTGTGTGGTTTTTAGAAAGGAAATTATCTATTATTATGAGTCATGTCCCTTCAAGGGAATATATGTATATATGTCATATGTAATAGATGAGTAAGAAAGAGGGAAATATATAGATATATGAGAGAAGATAGAAATATATATACTAAACCAAAGGCTAAGACTTAGCATTTTCTACCTATTATGATATAATATAAAGGAGTTATAAAGAATGCACATGTGTAATGGATGTATGAGTTTTTTTATTTTTATGCTATCATGTTATAGGATATGTAGGCCTTCTAGATTGTTATAGAACATTGTTTTTTCTCTTACTATATCCTCTAGCGTATAAAAATACTACTCAAGGAGTACTTGGGTAAAAATCTTTGGATTGTACTTCCCCCATTTCTCTTGCCAACATTGCTTTCTTTGTTGGGACCTTGGAGTGACTAGTAAATACATTAGAAGCATAAATAGGATGAAGAAGTAAAGTTGGCTACAAATTAAAATTCATCACACCTTATGATCCATAAAGCGGAAGGGATCTATGACAAACATTTCTTAAGTGATTATGAACAAAAGCATAAAGACATCAATAGTGGAGTAGTAGGTACATTAATCAGAGAGAATTCAAAACATAGAACCAAGAGAGAGATAAGAAGACACCAATTTGATTACGGAGTTCACCACAAATGTGACTACGTCTCCAGGCTGAGCTCAATTGAGTGACCGATCTATTGAAATGTTCAAAATGGCAATACAATCTCCACTGGATCCTCTTGCAACATTGCTTTACAATATCTTGTAGCCTTTCCACAAAGTCATACAAAAAGTCTCTCACTCACACCCCTCTCAAAAGCTCTCAAGGATAGGGATGATTAACAAAGAGTAAGGAAACTAACTTTTCCTAAAGGATCTACTACAAGATTAGAACAACATTACATCCCAACTCAAATATTCTCCTAATTCCTTCTAAGAATTCTCTCACAAAAGCCTCTCAAAGACCAAGAGAAAGGGATACAATGGAGAATGATCAACTGATGGATGATTGAGTTGAGTTGGATGATCAACTGATGGATGATGATTTGGGAAGCCTCATATCTCCTCCTTTTATACTTGAATTTTGCATATGGGGTTAAACACCACCATAATAAATAAAATAACAAATTAACCCCCCTCGTTTGGCTTTTATAATTATAAGCCTTACAAAAAAACACTAACCTATTTATATAAAAACAATAACTCCCCCATTTAAAAATAAAAACATTAAACAACCCCTTAATAAAACATTTGGAATTATTTTTTAATCCCTTGTCTTATTATATTCACGGGCTATTTGAGTTTATGGGGTTGATTTTAAAAATAAAATAATGATTTAGTGTTATTTTTAGGAGGTTTTGTTTTCTTTCACATGAGTTAATTTCGTTGTTTTTTAGGAGATTTGGATCCCACCAAATCCGATTGGGATCCCACAAATCCGATGGATTTTTGTGAGATTAAATGAGCCTCCACACTTTATTTTTATAAATAAAGTATGGCGTGAATTTTGTGAGATTTTTTTTCCACATCACTTGCAATTTCCACATCACCATCTAGTCAATTGCCATGTCACATGTTGACATCATCATTTTGACTAAAACTTTGACTGCTCTATTTTCCTCATACAAACTTTGATTTGCGTGAAACGAACATCATTGAAATCGTGATGATGAGACCTTCGCAATGACACTGAATTTGATCATTTTTTATGATGCCAAAATTTCATCCTTTTTCTCATCCCTGGGAGCTGAGTTGACCACCCTTTGACCAAAGTTTGACTGCACATAACTTGAGCAAACAAACTCCTTTTTCGCCTGTTCAAGTTGCGCCAGATTCAGTATTTGAGCTCTACACCATGGCACTACTTCTAGGAGAAATGGGAACACTTCAATTTTTAGGTTCAGGATCCACCTGGATCACCCTAAGGGCCATGTCTATGAGAGGGGGGTAGGACATTAGGGGATGACGAATGGAAATGGGGGAGGGATCCTATAGAACCTTAAAAATATGTGACTATCCAAGATGTTCTTTCAAAATCAAGATATACAAAAAAAAGGATAGATGTCTGGACCAAGAATACATATGGGAATAGGAGAAAACAAAAAGAAAAGAGATATTTGAAATCATCAAATTAGGAATGGAAACTAATTTGGAAGAAAGGAGACTAAAAAAATCTTGGGAAAGAGAATAAAGGTATTGAAAAATAAAATTAGAAAGGAAAGAAAAACAATAGGTGGAAAAAATGCTAGAGTAAATTTTAAAGGAGAGTAGAGCACACCAAGAAAGGTGTTGTTGAGTGTACCGGTATGGGTGCAACCAACAATAAGAAAGAAAAAGGAAAGGAACCAAAAACCAAATATACCGCAAAAGAGAAAATTATAATTTTAGTGGAACCTAATCTCAATCTAGAGGATTTGTTAACTAAACATAAATTAATACTAACCATTAACGAAAAGAAACAACTAAAAATGAAAAGGTATGAAGAAAAAACATCCCTTTGTGTTAGGAACAATAGGTAGAATTATCAATTAAATGAAGATAACAAAGATAAAACAAAGGAATTAAAACACAAAAAATAATGAGAGACAACAATGATTTTTAATGTGGTTCACTCAAACTGAGGCTACATCCACAAACTAGAGTCTAATTTTATTATTACTTCCATAAAATGATATTTAAAAATAGCTTGCAACAATCAAATTCAATTGATATCCACTATTGTTCACCTACACACAATGATATGTACATCAAAAGCTTCAAACTGTGTTTTGCACTGTTGGAATTATGGAGCATTGCAACATGAGCATGAGGTGTAGATGGTTTGTGTTGGATATTCCTATGTTGTCATTCATGTCAACATGGTGAAAACTATACGGGAAGTTTACTTAGTTTACTGGAAGTTTCTCTCTACTAGTAGTGTTCTTTTGTGATGAACTAGTGTGTTGGTTTTTGAGTTCGAAATTCACCACATGAAAAGATATGACTCCAATCTCTTAACCATGTTATCATGTCTCATTTAGACAACTATACCCTGGATCTTGAGAAGTTTTGAGTTGTGGGAAGAAAGTTATCATTGACAGATTTTATCTCTGTATTTTACTATTGTTCTTTTCTCAACATATCAATGTGGGAGACTCCACATTTTCTCAAGGAGAACATTCTAATGTTGTGGTTCTGTTGGTAGTCTCTATGATGGTAGTATGGTGAGAAATTAATGTAATCTCTAATCCAAAAGGTGTTTTCTTTTAGGATTGTATGTTGGTTTGGATTTTTCTTAGGATTAAGTTATAGTCTTGGCCAACCTAACATATGCAATATACTAAGGAAACTAGTTATACTTTATGGATGTTATTCAACTTGATATAATGTGCTACATGGATGAAAATGTTTTAAATCATATAAGGTCCTGAAAGGAGTGTTTTGATTATTTTTCTTTCATGTAATAAGGTCAACCTAATTAATGACTAAGATATACTTGTATATATATATATATATATATTTAAGATTCTTTGAAGAGAGAAAAAGGAAGAGAGGGTGTGTGGTGTATGGTGAATGTAAGTGTAAGGTGTGAATATGGAAGGAGAAGTAAGAGGAGTATGGTGAATTGTAAAGAGGGTCAAGGATAAGTGAAGATGTAAGCCTAAATGATTTATTAGTTGACGATCAGAATAAAATTGTTGAGCAACTATTTTGTAAGGTAGTTCTTCTTATTCAAAGCTTTATTGGAACTTAACCCTGCACACTGAAGGTGTATTCTATTAGTTCATACTTTTGGAAATGAGCCACAATCTTTGTATCTTTGTGGTTAGCCATCTTTTGTATTCAGGTTGTGAGCCTTTTAAGGATAGAGAGTCTTGGTAGTGAGCCATGTAATATCTTGTATCCAAATATAATATATTGTGAGTTAACACTCACCATGGTTTTTCCCTTTTTGGATTTTCCATGTAAATATCCCGCTATTCATGTGTGTTGTTGCATTGATTTTTTTCTATGTTCTCTCTTGTAGATACAATCAAAATTGTGATAATGATTAGATCTATTTTATTTGAATGATTTTATGGAATAATAATTCTCCCCCCTCTTAGTGTTTTGGATATTCAACATACATAATCCCAAAATTTGTGACATGGACACTCTGTCACCCATTTCACACACCCTATAGAAAGTAAAAACTAATTTCCACATGACTATCAGTATCTCACACATAGCCTATAGTTATCTATATGGTATCAATGTCTCTTGCAAATTTGAGTCAACATAGCCTTTTAAATTAGTATTAGATCCCCTAAAACATAATTTTTTATTGGATGTACCTCTCAAATACATGATAATCCATTTTACTACATTTCAATTCTTCAATGTAGGATTACTCATATACCTTCTAATCAATCCTATGACATGCAATATCTAGCCTTGTGCATACCGTGGTGTACATTAAACTTCCCATAGGTAAAGCATATGTTACCTTCAACATCTTATCTTCCTAATCTTATGTCTTTGGACACATCTCCCTAGTCAAATTGAAATGAGTAGGAAAAGGCATGTTGTGAGCTTTTGCATTCTCCATTTAAAATATCTACAATACCTTTTCAACATAATCGGCCTGAGAGAGAGTCAACTTTTTTTTCCTATCTCTTGTAATTCTCATAGAAAGGATTTGTTTTGTTGCCTCAAAATACTTTGTAGAAAATGATTTTACTAATTTATATTTTAACTCCCTTATGTGATCCATGTTAGACCCCACTACAAGCGTGTCATCAACATATAAACATAAAATAATGTATCTATCATTATCCAACCTCTTAAAATAAACACAATGGTCAAAATTACATTGGTTGTAGCCTTTCTTAGGTATAAAACTATCAAATTTCAAATACCATTGCTAAGGTGCATGTTTCAAGCCATACAAACTCTTTTTCAATTTGCACACCAATTTATCCTACCTCTGACCTCAAACCGTTGTGGTTGTTCCATATATATCTCCTCTTCCAAATCACCATGGAGAAAGGTGGTTTTCACATCTATTTGTTCCAAATACTAATCTTTAGTAGCTACAATACTTAAAATAGTATGAATATAAGTCATTTTAACAATCGAAGAAAATATCTCATCAAAATCATTTCCCTTTTTCTATGAAAATCCCTTAACTAAACATCTAGATTTAAATATTTTTTACCTCCTTTCAACTTGTAAACCTATTCATTTGGTAAATGCTTTTTACCTGTAAGCAACTTGCATAATTCCCAAATCTAATTTTTCAACAAAGAGTCCATTTTTTCTTCCATTCCCTTCTCCCACTAAACCTTTGTATCCACCTACATAGCTTCATCATACCATTCAGGTTCACAAACATTAGTTAATAAAATAAAATACAAAGAAGGAGACAATATTCTAGAAGGTTTACTTATCCTTGTTGATCATCTAGCATGCACTAGGGTTTTTTGGTATTTTTAATCTCTATTTTTGTGGAACATAAGCAACCATTGGAACATCATTGTCCACAATATCATCCAAAACAACATAATCCTTTTCTTTCTTCTAATGTTGTTGCAATTGATCATTTTATAACACCTCATTGAATACATCCTTGCTTCTCGCAATTATTAGATTTTTAAAATCCCAAATCCTATCACCAAATTCATGAATTTCATATCCAATGAAAATACACTTTTTTTATTTTTCCTCCAACTTGGTTCTATTTTCAAACTCTACATGTGAAAATTCTTCACAATAGAAGGTTCTAAGAAAAGAATAAATTTCCTTCTTAATAAAAAATAATATTGAAAGCCTCTGTAGACACCCAAAATGGTCCATGTCATAACATTACCTAGTCATGCATGACCTTGTAAAAACATCTTGTAATATTTTACCCTAGGTCATTACATTATCCCACTTATCCCATTTATTCCCCTTAATCACATTCCCAATTATTTAAATAAATATCATTTATTTAATTAATTCCCCTTCACATGTCTCTAAATAATTCAAATTAAATATTTGAATTAATTCCTCACTTATTACCACATTGCAGCATGTGTCACATGACTACAACTCTTCACATGCACACATAATTTAAATAATTTTATTATTTAAATTATGAGATTCCCACTCACACCCTATTTTTAGCCCCATTCATTGTGTTTCATAGGCATATTTTCTCTCAAAAATAAATTAAAGAATCCCACTTATTCCCTCACATCTTAATTTTAGCCTCATGTCATAACCCGCTTAATGTGTGGCATAGGCAATAAAATCAACTTTTAATCCTAGCCATACACATCACATAATTGAATTTTAATCTTGGTCATAGAATCAAATCAGCTCTTCGCTATAAATCTAGCCTCACACAAGCCATTTGGGGATCAATCTTCTTCTAGTATCCACACTCTACCAAAATTTCCTCCAATCTTCTCATCTATCTATCTATTTTTCCTTTATCATCTCCATCTTATCATTATGCTATGAAAATGAGCAATCAACATCAACATATCAAATTATTCAGCTCTTCAAAATATTGCATGTTTATGTGAGGTGGAGAAGAGGACCGTAGATAAATCAAATCAATCTTGGAGATCTCTTTACTTTGATTTCTTTTTTTTATTTCATTCTAGATTTTTCTCTATTTTGCTTGTTAAGGTTTCATTATAATTTGTTTATGCATTTTCCCTAAGATTTTTACCCTAAATACATTGGTGAACCTGATGTCAACCCTTTGATCTAGCTTGATTTTTACAAGTTTTATTGACTTTTTGTTGGAGATCTGCCATTTTATGGACAAAAAAAACATTTTAAAGATTTCTTCATATCTTCCAAATGGCTATAAATTTTTCTACAAGATTTTCATAGAATTTTTTCCATCATCAAAGGAAGCTATAGTAGAAAATTTATTTGATTTTGACATCAAATAAGGTGCTAAATGATCTAATATTTTTTTTCTCTAAGGTTTTCGTAGATCCACATTTATAGGTACAAAACAAGGAATTTTTCTAGCTTATTTACATTTTTGGAAGGCTCTCCAAAAATTAGCATGGGTTCTTCTTTGATTTTTTAGTTTTCAAATAAAAAATCTCTTGAAATAATCAAATATAATTCAACTATGTATTTGAAATTACAATTTTCCTTGTCTGATGAGCCTTTTTTTTTAATGGATTCATTATAATATATTTTTCTAATTTTGTAGGTGAATCTAAGGAGTTGGAACAACATTGGCATCAACATCTATAGTATATTTAAGGATTAAAACAATCAGGTGCACACATTCCATCTTTCATCTCTAATCATTGCTTGTCAACACATTTTAATTTGGGGCTTAAAAAGAACAAGTTTGATCAACACTTTAATTTTGGGCTTAAAAGGAACATCTTGTTTGTTGTCACATCATTGAAATTGGGTTAAAACAAACAAATTTCTTCCTACACATTTGGATTTGGGATCTAGAAAGAACAATTCCTTGAATTATTTTACACACATTTTCATTTTCTAAAGGGAAATTAACAACTGCGAGTGTGAATCAAGTGCATGTGCATATGATCTCTCCTCACATTGCAAGGTGATTATGGAGATGAAAAACACCTCACTTGGTTTTCTTTTTTAATACCCTTTTTAAGAGGCCTTCTTAGAGACACACCACTCCAAGAGATGACCTCAATTGAGAGGTGAATCAAAAGACACCCTCCATTGGAATTTGGAATCTTGTCACTCTTGGATAAGCCCCAAAGAAATTTATACCTTTGGGAAGTGAAGGTGAAAGGTGGGTTACCCCTTTCTCCCGACTATGTGGCAGGATTTTTCTTTCAAATCATCCCTAGTCAACCTCGTGCATCCTAGCTGAAGACCTAATTGGCCATACCCACTTTTCTAACATTAAAGTATTTTTGTTGTGTATTCAAGTGTTTGCTTAATCATAACATTTAATCTTGAAATAAAAATTTATCAATGTGTTTGGTGCGTGTGTTCAAGTATTTACATGTGAGATTTTATGTTTGATATTGCCCAAGTCAAACTTTCAATAAAAAATGTCCACATCATTAAATATTTTCAAGCCAAATCATCCTTGTCTTTCAAGCAATCAAATCATTTTAAATCATCATTGTAATCTTAATCAAATATTTTCCAAAAGTGACACTATGCCAACATTATAAGACCTAGCACAAGAGCTTGTTCACATACTTCACAAATATCAAACAAGACAATCACCTTTAAACCAAAAAATCAGTCAAGGAATCCATGACATGATCCAAAAAATTCAAACAAGCCAATAATCTCAAATGCAATATCTCATAATGCAAGCACAATATCTCATAGCCACTTGTCAAACCCAACAAGCACATCATCCTATATTCATTCAACACCAATCAATTCCACCTCATTCATGTGTGGCATCTCCCTCCATTCCATAACAACCTAATCCATCCACCTATCAAAAAAATTCCATATCACCTTAACCCACATCCTTCCATAACAATTCAATATCACCTTATCCCACCTCTTTCCATGTCAATCCTATATCAACCTATCAATTCATCCCACAAAAATCACATGTGATCCAAATTCCACCTTCACAACAAGACCAAAATCCTTTAAGTCTTAATGCCACCTTTGACAAGGGAAATACCAATCTAGTTCATGCATCCTATAAATATACTATACCACTATCTAATCAAATTCCTATCCTAAATCCACTATGTCCTAGTCCAAATCCATTGGTTTCCACACATTCCAACCCATAAATCCCTTCATTACCCACACCATCATCCAATCCTCCGTCAATTCCACACTCTAAGTTCAAACATTACAAAAGAAAACAAAAGATCCACCTATCCACCTACAAAGGATGCACCCAATGTCTACTAGCAAGGATTCAACCATGTCAAACATTTCCCATCCTTGAGCTTACAAAATATTCTTCCAACACCATGCCTAGTCTTCTAATTCTATCATGTCATCCACAAGCCCTTGAACCTATTCAAGAGTCTCCCCCCATGAGCCCAAGTCAACCTCCATCATGCCCTCATGCTATTGACCATCAAGAGCATGTTGATCCCTTCCAAGAGCCTTCCTCATCAACTTAGATTCAAGTGAGCCAAGAGGTATGTCAAGAGCCTAATCCTAATCATGTGGAAACATCAAGCCCTCCTACTAACCAAGATCAAACCATTTTCATTCAACATATCCATAACATATATCTTTTCCATGATCAAGCCACTATTCATGATGAAGAACCTATCCATGGGAAACTTGATCTTATCCACACCCCCACTACCATTCATGAACAAGACACCCAAGATCCACATAATGAAATTCTTGTTGACCTAGTTGAACATTCACCCTATTCCATGGCCTTCCTTTGAAGTGAAGAAACTTCCCCTGCATCTAACCCTATCCATGATGCATAAAATCCCACTTTTCATGATGAGACATGTACCTCTCAAGCACACATAGAAGATCAAACAAATAACTTGGATCTACATGAACATAATAAAGATCCTAATGATCCCTCCACATCAACTATCAATCCCACCTCAATTCCACCATCATATCCTATTGGTCTTACCACCTTCATCCATGAATGTTCCTCCTTAGGACAACAACAACCATTATCCTCCACTGAACACCTAATAATGAACTCATGTCTAGTGTCCAAAACACACCTAGTCCCATTGTCCTTCACATGCTTCAAAACATGAACTATCAAGGTAAAGGATTAGGCCTTTATGAACAATGTATTTTGGAGCCAATCCATGTTAAGGTCCCTCCATGCTCTTATGGCCTTGGATATACACCCAAAGGACACCAATCTCAAGATGTTGGTACTTCCACCATGCATCCTAAGTCCACCTCCTTCCATCATAAGCCCTATCATATACCCACAACATATGTTTCCATTCCACCTCCATCATCCTACAAATCACAAAAGCATGTGATTGTACACCTTCCACCATCCACTCTAGCACCATTACTTCCAACTCCTAATATCCCTCCATCTAATATATGTCCAATACTCCCAATACCAAATATCCCCATTATCCAATCCTCTTATCCACCTACCCATAAATCCTCCAAAAATCCTAATCATGACCAAAAAATACATACATTGTTCGAACATAAAGATTCCACTCATTCCACCATACCTAAGGGATTCCAAAATAAAAAATTTGATACCTCTACACATAAATTCAAAATTACTAAAGGTCCTGATGCCTTAGCATAAAATTGCAAAAAGTCAAAGCCAAGGACATCCAAAAAGAAATATAAGCCCATACCTTCCAAAGAAAAGTCTAAAAAAAAATGGTTTGGGTACCTAAGCAAAAATAAATCAAGTCAAATGAGTCATCCACATCAAAAAAATCCCAACCATCCTCTTCCATCCAAAACTACCGCTCCTTTCAAAAGTCCCTTCAACAAAGAAAAAATCATAGAAATACTAAGTCTATGTGGGTACCTAAAGCACTTTGGAAACCATCTCCTAAGAAAACATTGCCATTGCTTCCTACACCACCTTTCCATCAAAAGCTTCAATGTTTAACATGGTGTGTGCAACCATCGGTCATGATTCCATTCCCACATACCCCCATCTCCCCACCCTTCAACTATTATCCTACATATATTCCCAATAACCTTCCTATGGTCCATGCTTTTTCATAAACCTTTCATCCATCCTTTTTCATGAGTCCTATACAATCCACATCATAATCCACTATTCCTCATCCATCCTTGCATAAGCCTTTCATAATCTTCCATCTACCTAATCTATCCCACACTCATGCAATTACTTACCAACATCTATGAGTACGCTTGACATGTTCCATGTGATAAAATCTATCTAGTGGGACTATCACCTTTCATGAAACTAGACACTTGAGTCCCTCCTATTCTTCTCCTATTCAAAAAATAAATAAATAAATAAATAAAATAAAAAAAGAAAATTAAAAAAGTCAAAAAATCAAAAAATCAAAAAAGTAAAAAACAAAAAAGAAGTAAAGAGAAATCTCTTCATCCAATGGTGAAAACCTAGTAAACAGACACCCTGGATAAGTACCATGATGAACAGGCTTCATGTGTAGGTTGATCTTCTATGTCAGTTACACTTGGGGGCACTTTGTCTCATCCACACTATCTATCCTATCATATCACTTCTTATTATATCATTTCCATCCTACCTACCATATTTAGCCATCATAGATACCTATCATATTAAGTCCAATTATCCACCCTTATCCTTTCGATCTTGATGAAGACATAGGGGAAAAATGTTGAAACATGTTTTTTGGGTATCTATTGACATACTTGATCTTTTCCAATGCAATCTTATCACCATCATATTGTTCTAAGCATTATCATAAAAATCAAAAGTATTGTACCTAGAATGGGGTGTGTTATTCCTATGCGACATAGTCTTTGGAGATCACATCCTTGCTCTCTTATGATGCATACATCCATTACATTCACTATGACATATCCTTTTGTAGAGAAGGGGGATTCACTACTCACGAGTTCTCTTCATTCAGAGAACCTCACAGGGAAAACTTCCCTAAACTACCTCAAGGAACAACATGAGAATCAGAAAGAGTAGGTCACAAATATTTCCTTGACAAACTGATAGGCTCTTATCCAAAGGATGTCAGTGCAAAATATGGATGACAACGTAGTGTACTGGCATCCCAAAGGTGCATTGATGTATCGTATAGACCAAAAAGAAAGAATGTCACCGAAAATACCTAAATGGCTACTAGCAAACAAATTACTAAGAACTAATAGAATGTGATAAAGTGGAAGACTATAATATAACTGAAATAAATTAAAGTAGAAAGGATAAAGATAAGGAGGAGAAAGGAAAGATGATGCTCAAAACAATCCAAGTAGTGAAGCCTCTAGATAGTAGATATCTTCAATACCCGTGTCTATAAGATCTGGAGAAAGTGTTGGGGTTGTATAGGGGTTTTCCTCAGTCAAACCCCATTTTGGTGTTCCCACCTCCATAGAAAAACAAGAAGATAGAGAAAGAGATAAATGAACAAAGTGTGCGGTGAAAGAAAAACCCACTCAGAAGTAGAACCTGCACCACCATGTATGAGTGATAAAAGAAAACCCTACTCGAGGAGGAGAACCTGCATCACAAAATGAGTGATAAAAGAAATTCTTGCTCGATGGGGAGAACCAATATCATGAAGTAAGGATCAAAAGGTGGGGGATATTGAATCCCAAGAATTCTCACAAGCATGAGATAGGGAGATAGAACTACAAGAAGTTAGAAGCAAAATAAGAATTGGAAGAACTTGGAAGAATGGATCTAGAAGAAGTTAGAAGATGCAAATGGAGTGAAAAGACTACTTTTAAGGAGAGAAAATAAGCTTCTTTAGTTGTTACAGGGCATCTTGAGTCATTACCACCGACAAAAGGTAAAGACAGGTGGCAAACATGCTCAAAGACAACTATTTGAGTATTGAAATGTCACAAGATGTTAGCACGGCACACAGACATTCATGCAATGTGCTAGTGTCAAGAAACATCACACTACAAGATGATGAGAATGGGAAAATCCCAAACTTTGATGTAAAGGTGATACACAATGGTGGCTAATGAAAAAGGGGTGTTGAGCATCTTGAGAGGGAAAAATATTTATGTGGGGGCTAGAATGAGCCTACACAAGTTCTAGGGGAGTGGACACTAAAGCAGATGCAAGGATGTATGTGAAATTGTGAAGGGTGCAATTTTATGACTATACACCTTTTTATCTATCCATCTATCATGAGCCTTTTATCCCTTATCATATCACCCACCTTTTCATCCATCAATCCTACCTTACACCTAGACTTGGCTTTCCCTTGTCATTGGTATCTAGCACAAAGGCTATCCAAATTTTCATCCAATGCTATCTCAAAATATATCAAAAATAAAAAAAAATCAAAACATTTCCAAAAATCCAAAATAATAATAAAAATTTAAAAATCCAAAAAAAAAATCTCAAAAATCCATATTAATCAAAACATTTCCAAAATCTAAGGGTATGTACAGGATCATGATGGGCCAAAAAGTGGTGATATGATGGGTATTTGTAGGGTATGCAGTTGATGACTTTTTTACCCAAAATTTATGAAATGAAAGGGTTTTTAAAGGAGATTCTCAGCTTTCCACTAATATAAATTATGCTTTACTTTGAATTTAATAAATAATTATTATTCATTTTCTATTTGAAATCGACTAAAAGTCATGATTCATAGGCTAATAGAAAATGTCTATAGCTTTCAAATGATGATATCACATTTTTGAATCTAAAACATGCATCACATTCTATGCTTTACATACTATAGGATTAAAAAAATAAATTTTAATGTCATGAATTTTTAACCAAGTTAAAGTGGTCAGACATCTGATTTTTTTATATCTTTTAAAAGTTATAATAAAAATTCATAATTAATTATTTACTTGGAAAAAAATTATAAAAAATTGCATCAAATCTAGACATGAGTCATCTACTTATATATAAAATGTTATAAAAATATTGTCATTTATTTGTGGTTAGGATTGGTCGAGACCACCTACTTCTTATTTTTTCCCTAAAATTTAAAAGTACTAATGCATTGAAATTTCAAATTTTCACCAAATAGATTTTAATAAAAACCTAGTAGTTTAGAAACTACATTCAATTTGCTACGGATTATATTCTTACATATTTTTGAAGTAATATAGATTATTTATTCAATTTTTTACATTAAGTTACCTAACTCTGATTTTTTCTAAATTTTTCACCACTTAAGGGCTTTTTTTTTCATGATGATCTTGCACATACCCCCCAAAAAAATAAAAACATTTCAAAAATCCCCAAAAATAAAATATTCTCAAAAATCCAAAAATCAAAACATTTCCAAAATCTAAAAAATCATAACATTTCAAAAAAATCCAAAAATATAAAATATCCCCAAAAATGCAAAAAATTGAAAAGGGTCTTTAAAAAATCCAAAAAAATCAAATATCCATCAAAAACCTAAGCAATAAAATCAAATTAAAATCAAATCTTCAAGTTGAACAAATCAATTCACCATTTCAAATCAATTTCTTCATCAAATTATCCAATCACATCACTTCTTCTAATCAAATCCACTCTTCTAATCAATCCAATCATTATCATCAAGTCAAATCATTTCTTCATCAATTCAATCATCAATCAATTCCATTCTTCAATCAAATTAATCCAATCATCTTCAATCATTCCAAGAAATAATCCAAATGCAAGTCAATCCTTAATCCATACCAACCAAGTCAATCAATCGTGTCAAATTATCGAATCACATCCTTTGTTCTTGATCCTAGCCTTTTTGTAAACCCAATTATCATCAATCAATCAATGAATCAATCAATCATCCTTGTGTTGATCTAGGGATATATTGTTCCCCACAATGACAACACTATCATCAACCAATAAATAAATCAATTAATCATTGGTTTACAGCTTGACAGGGGAAATACCTTTCTCTTTTTGTATCATTTGTGCATGCTTGCTTGCTTGCTTGTGTCTATTATCATTTTTATCTTGCATTTACATCCAATCTAAATCACTCCCAGCTAATATTCATATCTTGAATCTAGGCAAGATTGTATTACACTGCCCAGCATGAGACACATCATCACCTTGGTCTTTATACCTTGGTGCATAATGTCTAGTGCTATATCAAACATTTGATCGCTCACTTTATTGTAGCATAATGTGTCCTTCTCTTTCATTCACTTCATATCTTGTATCATTCAGCTTATCCCTCCTTTATCTTTTCATTCATTTTGAGATCATACTCATGTTTTTCCAACCCGACTATCCTCTCAAGGGGGCATAATCATCATCATATCTTTCACATCATCATTATCATATCCTACATCATCATCCCATTTCTTCATATCTTTTGCATCATCATATTCTTCTATCACCCATTTTCTTCATTCATCTTACTCCTCACTTCCTCAAGTGGTTGGGGAATCATCTTATTTTCCTTTATCCATACCTTAGCTTCTTTGAAATAATGTTACTTGGCATAAATCTCATCATCTCAAAGAGGGAAAAAATGTAGAAACCCAAAATTGTCCATGTCATAACATTACCTAGTCATGCATGACCTTGTAAAAAAGCTTGTAATATTTTACCCTAGGTCATTACATTATCCCACTTATCCTAGTTATTCCACTTAATTACCTTCCCAATTAATTAAAGAAAACTCATTTATTTAATTAATTCCAATTCACATGTCACATAATAATTCAAAATAAATATTTGAATTAATCTTTCACTTATTACCACATTGCAACATGTGTCACATGACTACAAATCTTCACATGCACACATAATTTAAATAATTTTATTATTTAAATTATGAGATTCCCACTCACATCATATTTTTATCCCCATTCATTGTACATCATAGGCATCTTTTCTCTCCAAAATAAATTAAAGAATTTCACTTATTCCCTCACATCCTAATTTTATCCTCATGTCATAACCCACTTAATGTGTGTCATAAACATTAAAATAAACTATTAATCCTAGCCATACACATCACATAATTGAATTTTAGTCTTGGCCATTGAATCAAATCAACTCTTTCCTATAAATCTAGCCTCACACAGGCCATTTGGGGATCCTTCTTCTTCTAGTATCCACACTTTTCCAAAATTTCCTTGAATCTTCTCATCTATCTATCTATTTTTCCTCTATCATCTCCATCTTATTGTTATGCTATGAAAATGAGCAATCAACATCAGCATATCAAATCATTCAACCCTTAAAAATATTGCATGCTTATATGAGGTGGAGAAGAGCAATGGAGATAAATCAAATCTAGCTTGGACACTAGTTTTCTTTGCTTTCTTGTTTTCATTTCATGATATTTTGTGCTATATTGTGCTTGTTAGGGTTTCATTATAATTTTTTTATGCATTTTCCCTAATATATGTACCCTAACAATAGCCTATAACCACATGTTTAAAGGAGACCCAACATGCAATCTCCTATTCAATGCACACTCCATTATTGTTCTATTCATATGCTCTACCACTCTATTTTTATGTGGAGTCCCTAAAATCATTTTCTTCCTATGAATTCTATTAGATAAACAATAATCTTCAAACTCTTTGTTGTAATATTTACCATCATTATCAAATCTATGACATTTTAATCTCATACCCATCTCATTCTCAACAAAGCTCTTCCAATTCTTAAATATTTTAAATACTTCAAATTTCTATGTAAGGAAGTAAATCCAAACCTTCCTAGTTATGTCATCTATGAATGTAACACAATACCAAGAGACATGAAGAGAAGATACCTAAGGTTGTCCCCATACATCCATATGCACAAGGTCTAATATCTCATCTTCATTTTGATTCCCATCCTTGAAATATGACCCTCTTTTGTTTTCCATACACACAACTTTCATATAAGTCTATATTAATACATTTCAGACTTGGTAAAACCTTCTTAGAATGAAGTACCTTTATACCATTTTCACTCATGTGCCCAATTATATTATGCCATAGTTCTATCATAGAACTCTTAGCAATTTTTTTATTTTTCCCTACAAACCTATAGCTCCCTGAGTCTATTACAAAACCTGTAGAAACTACTATCAAACCCACATCAACTACTATAGCTATTTTCTTAACAACTATCCTATTTTTTTCTCTTCAACAACTAAAGTAGAAGGAAAAATATGACTTGTAAAAATATATAAGGTGCCTACTTTCACAACTTTTTCTACTACTAAAGCATCTTTTGTAACCTTTGAAACTTTATCACCAAAATTAACAACACAATATTCATCATCTAGTTTCCCTACTGGAATTAAATTTCTATTCATACATGGAACATGCCTTACCTCTTATAGAGGCCAATGATTCCAATTCTGCAACATAATCCTAATTCTTCCCTTTCCAACAATTTTATGTTGAATGAACAAGATAACTAAGATGGCAGGTGAATTAGTTGTGTCAAATTAAAACATTAAAACCCTCAATAGTAATCATATCCACATGCATTTATTAAACACTTAATATGGTATAATGTTTAAACATAAAAAGAATATAATAGAAACTAAAACAATCAACACCATCCACAAGACAAAACCAAATTTACGTGGAAAACCTAATGAGGGAAAAACCATGGTGAGGATTAGATCACAATATAAGTAATTACAAAACTAGTACAAAGAGGCTCACTACTAGACTAAGACACACTATCCAAAAAGGCTCACATCCCAGGCTCATTGTCGAAATAGAAATAAGAAAAGAAGATAGAATGTTACACAAGGAACACAATCACAATGAAATAGGGATTCCACCACAACAACTCAAACATCACTAATAACCGTCAAGAGATAAAGGTACATCAACTCAATGCATTCATATATCATGCTTTATAGCTCACACTACATTTCACACCTCTACAATTAATTTTACATCACAATACTCAACTCTATTGCACACACCATCTCGCATCAATTCACCTTGCATTTATATTATTCACAACTTGAAATATAGATCTTCAAGTTGGATATACTCACCTTACACTTTTGTGAATTCAAAATAGGTCATAAATAAGCATTCCCACTATGGATATGAATGAAAGTGGACTAGTGCCAAACTTAATTGGGATACAAAACAACTTTTACACACTAGACTACACCTTCATTAGTGTTCAAACATCTTCAAATGTAGTGTAAACACTAGGTTGTTCATTACTCATGCAAAAACCATTAAAATTTGAGTTACACCCTTCCTCAAATTAGAGGATGACTTGTGAACCACATACCATGCTTCACCATGATCTATAATATTCCTCTATCACCCTAAAATTCATCAAACTCCTTTGCAACAGCTCATACTTTCAAAATGTACATGCCCACTACACTCAAACTATACTGCCAAACACTGCAACTCTAAAATCTAACTTTCAAAGTACCAAATCAGAAATCCTCTTGACATAGGAAAGAAATCAAAACCATAAACATACATTCATAATCACAAGACCTATAGTGAAACTATGAAGAAACACTGTAAAACCAGTTCACATATTAGTGAACATAACTTCCTTTGACCATCAATCCATTAGTTAAGATTTTTGATATAGAAACTTTGAACACCTCTAACCAACATATGAAAGCCACACAAGAAGAGCTTCAACCAAAAATAAATGTGAAGCAAAAGTATAACACCTCTACAAAAGAGAACTCCTTTGCAACACCTTGTTTCCTTATTTTATCAATTTTCTCAGTATCCTTGACATCTAAACCATAAATAGAATAATATCAAAGAGACACCATAGGTTAACATCAACAACATAATTGATGAAAATGTAATGCAATTAACCGAAGCAACAATCTCTTCTCAACCACTGCACAACTATCATCAATGACAACACAAGCTTATTGATATCAATGAAAAAAACTACATATAATAATATCCCCCTTTTTCATTGATGGAAACACAAGATGTGGAAAACCATCAAAGACATAACACTTTGAACATACTTAATTCCTTTTATGTTTTCTCCCCCTTGCACAACTATCTTGTTATCCCCTCCCTGGATACTTTTCTCATTATCCCTCTATATAAACAAACTTTGTCACATGACTTCTCTCTCTACCCCTTTGACATGAATGGAAAAGGATAATTTTTTTAAAAAAATTATCCCACTTTGACATAGAACCAAGATACTTGCAACTAATATGAATACTCCCCTTTAGGAGTACACACCAATCAACTCAGCAAAATCTGCACCATTGCAACATACATTCCATACTACAATAATGTCACTACCTACTCCCCCTAAGAGGTAGCCACCAACTTTAGTCCAAACAAAGAATGAATCCATAGATCCAATGGAATAATGCATCTTCAGATGCATCTAGTTCAAAGGAGGAGAAATAACCCCCAGCTTCTCCCAAAGATACTCAAAAGTATCCTTAGGAAGAGCCTTAGTAAATATGTCAACAATTTGACCCTTTGTAGGTACACATTCAAGCTTTACTTCATTCTCCATGACTTGTTGCAAGGTGTGACCCTTGGTCTTCCTTGCAGAACTAGTGCTTGGGTTTGTGACATGGTTTAACTACCTCATGTGGTTCTTAACTAAAGCTTGTATTGGGCATTGATAGGTCAATCATTTGGTACAACGACAAGTCCAACAATTGGTATCAGAGTTGGTCATAGGTTCAAACCCCACACTTGTGTTGGCTGGGATTGTTGCAAGGGGTGACCCTTGGTATTACTTGCAACACTAGCACTTGGGTTTGTGACATGGTCTAGCCACCTCCTATGGTTTTTAACCGAAGCTTGTATCGGGAATTGACAAGTCAATCTTTTGGTGCAACGAAAAGTCCAACATGACTTTCTCTCTAAAAAGTGATACCTAATTGATATTGTTGAAATGAACATGACAACTAAGAGTGGGGGTGAATCAGTTGTAGAAAATTAAACCTTCAAAACTCTCTATAATAATCAGATCCACATGCATTCATTAAACCCTTATTCAATCAATATGATTAAATATGGAATACACAATATAAACTAAAATCATAAAATTTTGCAAAAGATAATACCAAATTTATGTGAAAAACCCTATGAGGGAAAAACCATGGTGAGAACTAGCTCACAATATAAGTAATAGCAAAATTGGTACAAGGAGGCTCATTGCTAGAATAGGACACACTTTCCAAAAAGGCTTACAACCAAGGCTCACTATCATAGAAAGAAGAAAGATGTTACCTAGATAATTCTTCTCAATGCAACAAGGGAATCTAACACAATGATCACACACTTTCATAACCTTGCTTGAATAATTTTGGATGCCTTCAGCTCACTTCTTTTAGGAACCTTAACACTAAAATTCATGCTACTTCCTTAAAATACCATCAAACTCTTCACTCACATTGATCTTACATCTATCTTACTTCACATTTAAATCATACCTTAACTCATAACAACACCTCACTTAATCATATCAACCTCAACCTCAAGAACTTTGAAATCCACTTAAGAAGGTCAACAACTAGAGATTATACACACAAATTCAAAATAGGTCAGTACCTAAACATTCCCATGGTGGATATGAATGAAATTTGATCTACATAAACCATTAATTAGGATCCAACATACTTCAACATGCATCACATTTAGTGTTAAACACTAGTTCAACCAAAACCTATGCAAAACACGATAATGATTGAGTATACGCTTCCTTAAACCAATCTAAAAGTTTTGGATAGTATAACTCTCTTGAACACAATCTAGAATAATCCATGAGCTACTTAAGATTCATCAAACACTTCAACCAGGCTTGCAACATGCAAGCACTTCAACTTAAAATAACTGGTAACCCTTACACATTGATAAATTAACTCACTTTGTAATGTATCAAATCAAGTAAAATATTGAATACAAAAAGATAAAATCACTATAAGAAACTTTCCAAATTCACACAACCTAAAGCCAAAAAATGAAGAAATGCAGAGCAAATACATTTCTCGTAGGCCACATAAAACATCACTGAACAATTGGTTCACTCACTAGTGAAAATATCTTGCACTACACTACAATCCAAAAACCCAAATTCCAAATATAGCAAAACTTGACAACCTTGAATAACTTGTAAGATCCACACATATGTAGAATCAAAACTAAAAAATCATGAAGAAAAATACTAGGGCATATTATGAACACTTGCACAACACAGTTTCCTTTGTTTATCAATTTTCTCAATATCCTCAACATCTTCAATCCATAGTTGGCATTAGTGACAACACCAATCAGTAGGCTTTTTGTTGAAATCAATGAAAACACCATCATACTTGCAAAAATCTCCCCCTTTGTCATTGATGGCAACAAAAGATGTGAAAAGATACCAACGACAACACAAACTCATCTTCTCTCTTTGTTTTATGATTAGATAGCCTACACAACATTCATAAACTCTCTCTCCCCCTTACATGAGTCTTTCTCCATTTTTCAATAATGATTAGACAACTTGTACAAATTTCTCCATTGATGCCTTATATGAGTAGATAATCCTTTTTACATGATTAGCTCCCCCTTTGACATCAAAGGAAAAGGAAAAAAAATTGCATTATTCTCCCCCTTTGACATTGAACCATGAAACTTTCTCTAAAAACTCCCCCCTAGGAGTATACCCAAACAAATCAATAACTCAATGACAACACATGACACTACCTACTCTCTTTGAGAGGTAGCCACCAAAATTATTTCAAAAAAGAGATAGATACTTGGATCCATTGGATTGATGCATCTCCATATGCATCTAGTTCAAATAGGGAGGAGTGATGACCCCCAACTTCTACCGAAGATACTAAAAAGTATCCTTAGGAAGAGCCTTCATAAATATATCAGTGATTTGACCCTTTGTAGGTACATAATCAAGCTTCACTTCATTTTCCATAACCTTTTCTCTCAAAAAGTGATACCTAATAGATATATGCTTTGTCTTTGATGCACTAAATTATTTGAAATGTTAATTGTACAATTGTTATCACAAAAAGATATAGGCTTATTATATATAAATCTTATATCCTTCAATGTTTGTCTCATCCATAATACCTTTTTACAACATCATGCTATTGCAATATACTCAACCTTTGTAATGGAAAAAGAAACTGAATCCTAATTTTCACTCAACCATGACACCAATCTACATCCAAAAAAGAATGCACCACCACTTGTACTTTTTATATCATCAACACAACCACCCCAATCTACATCAATATAAACACTTCATGTAAAATTAGTATCCTTAGGATACCACAAGCCATAATCTAGTGTGCCTCTTAAATATCTAAATATCCTCTTCACTGCTACAACGTGTTCTTCTTTAGGATCTTGAAATCTAGCCACAAGACAAAATGCATGCATGATATCTAGTCTAGTAATAGTTAAATATAATATTCCACCAATCATATATTTGCACTTTCTCTGATCATTCTTAGGTGAATCATCATCTTTGCTCAATTTCCAACCATTCACCATAGGACTTCATCTCAATTTGGAGTCATCCATTCCAAACTTCTTCAACATCTCTCTAACATATTTAGACTACGAAATGAAAATCCCTTTATCTGTTTGATTGTTTTGTAGCCCAAGGAAGAAATTCATCTCCCCAAACATTTACATCTCAAATTCTTTCTGTATTTCTTTTGCAAAATTCTTACACATAACCTCATTTCCACCAAATATAATATCATCCACATTGTACAATAGAAAAAAGGAAATTTGCTTGATTTAGGAATAGTTAATGATAAATTGGACTTAATAATTCCTTGATTTAGTGTTGTGAGGTGTTTTACACATCCACATTAGGTCTTGGGCCCTTGCAAATTGAATAAAATGCATGTCTTGTAAAGGTGTCGTAAAGAATTGTAAATGACTTTCACACTTTTCTTGACTTTTATTCAAAAGTTATCTTTTCCCTTTTCTTCTATAATTAAATAAATTTTATATTTATTTTATTATTTATTCTTTATTTATCTCCCCAATTAAATAATTATTTTAATTTTTTAATTATCCCTTCCCTCTCCATTAAATAATTATTTTTAATTACTTAATGTTTAACACTCCACCTTTCCTTTATAATTAAATAATTATTTTTAAATATTTAATTATCTTATAAATAAAATTAATATTTTATTTATCTCTCTTATGTTTTCCACTTGAATTAAATAATCTTTATTATTTAATTTCTCCAACACTATGTTTTCAAACACTTCATATTTCTTAGGTTTTGCATAAATAATGAATCAATTTTACCAGTTTGTTGCACTTAGATAATTGCATTTTGGCACAATTTCATTTTATTAGCATTAGTTTGAGTGAACCACCCATATTTTGTGTAGGATCTATCTCTCTCCTTTAGATGAAAACCCTAATTGAGCAAGAGAGTCATAGCATCCTAAAAACTTAAAATATTTGTTTCATTTTGGTGAACCTACTTTTCAAATACCTTCTTCACTACTTTGGAGTCCATCATTATCCTAGAATTATCTTGCATTTCATTTTGCATTAGTTAAGTTGCATTCTAGGGTTTCAAATTTTTCATTAGTAAAAGTGCATATAGGTTGTATTTTTGTGTCTTAAATCATTGATTTTTTTTTAAAATTCTATATTTTCATCTTAGGTTTGCATTATACATCATAGAAAACATAAAAATCAACCAAAAAAGTCAAATAAATCTGAAAAACATCTCCCTTGGGCGAATTAGTCCCTTTCCACCCCTAAAACTACATTTTATAGCACTGAAAACCATGTTTCTACACTTATGTTTGTTGCCATTACCTATCTATATCACTGGGCTAATTTTTTGTTGCATGCATCTCACTAAATCTAGCTTAATTTGGCTCATTTCATGCATTGCTTAATTTCAAATTTTCATTCACAACATTTCATTTTTAGATCATTACATAGTGTAATTAGTAAATTACCTTGTTTGAAATTTGAAAAGTTGTATTTCATCTTATGTATTTACATTACATTTTAAGTTTGCATAGCTTCTATTACATTTAAATCATTAGAAATAAGCATTGTTTGCATTCATGGCAATTATGGATAACATTAGACTATTGAATTTTTCATTTTCAGCATTAGTTCCTAGTTCATTTAGATTAGATTCATTACAAAACGAAAACAAGAAACAAAAAAAATCAAATGACCCAATTCAAAAGATGATTCAATTTAGAAAAATAATAACATCCAAGCCCTTTAGTAGTGATGAATTAGATATGTTATATGAATCCTTTAAAGACTTCATCTCTCCTAGATCATCCACTAAAGGTTTGATACAAGAGGATGCAAGCATCAATACTCATGATAATCATACATGTTCTTCTCCCAATATCTCTCCCATTGGTGATGAAGTTATCTTGATGAAAGAAGACACAATCATTGAAGATCATGAAATTCTTTCTTTTCTTCCTCCTCCTACCCCTTGGAAAGACAAAACTGAGATCATGGCCATTACTCCCAACACCTCAACTAATTGTGAAAATGCTTTAGTGAATAAGGATACAATTGTGAATGGTCATGAAAAAACACATTTTTGTGGAGGATATGATTGAGAGCTATGAAAATCCTACCTATCACACACAAGAAGACATTTTAGGACATGAGGATGTAAGTGTAGATAAGGATTACAATCAAAAAATTTCTTCTCCTAGTATCTTCTCTAGACATGAAGGAGATAGTTTGGTGTTAGAAGATATCCTCATTGAGACTCATGGGAATCTTATTCCTCCATTTCTTGATACCCCTACCATTTGGGATGACTTATTTGAACAAAAAAGTCCAATCATTGTAACCATGAAACTCCTAGTCATCCTTCCAATCTCTTTCGTATCTATGAGAGTTTCTTAGCAAAAGATAATAACAATATTGACACACTCCATAATTCGACACCCTCTAATATCTCTTCTATTTGTAGGAATGAATTGATAGAAGCATACAAAATCATAGACAATCATGATAATCATAGTCCCTCTTCTCCCAATATTTCTCCCACATGTGACGAAGGAATTTTGTAGCTAGAAGATACACCCATTGTGAATCATGTCAATTGTGAAAGTTTCTCTTGTATACCTTCTCCTACTTTGGAAGATATTATGGCACAAGAGGATGAGATCATAAACACATCTCTTAATGTCACTCTAGCTAGTCTACATTCATCTTCTACCTTCTCCCCTATTTGTGAGAAATCATGACAATCACATTATTTTTGAGGAGGATATGTTGGCATTTGATGATAAAACCTTTAAAACCTTTGACAATTCTCTTTATTTTTCTTCCCCTATTTTGGAAAACATTATTGGAAAAACGGATGTAGTCATAGATAATCATGATAATCATACTTGTTATTCTCCTAATGTCTCTTCTACTAGTAAAGAAGATATTTTGGGATTAGAAAAATTATTCATTGAATGTCATGAGAATATTCTAGCTCCCTTTCCTAATGTTTCCCTCATCCAAGAATGCATAATGAAGCAAAAGGATCCAATCATTGCAAACATGAATGTGTCATTTTTTCTTCTCTTGATGCCTCTTCTCCTAGTGATGAAGTTACTATACAAAACCTATTAATGGATTGTGATCAACATATTGTTTGATTTTCTCCTAAAAACTCTCCTAATAGGGAAGGTATCATCAATACTATCAGGTGAAAATAAAAAATCAACCTCACTTTGAAGCATCCTGAATTGCTTGATATGGATCTAGCCTTGATGTCACTCTTAGAAGATCATGATAAGTCACCCTGTACTCCTCAATGTAACAAGGTTACATGTGCTATGATTAGTACCAAGAAAAACGATATAGAAATAAAAAAAGCACATTGAAGAAGCTACAAATTTATTGGAAGAAGCTTTCAAAACCTTTGATTTCATTCCTACATCCATGGGGGAATACATGATCATAACAAAATAATCTAAACAAGGAAGAGAAGAGGTAATGCCAAAAAAATCCACTTTGACCACTTTAAAACAAAAGACAACATCCAAGACAAACCTTGAGGCAATAAAACAACCACCAAATCCAAAACAAGTGACAAAAATTTTTGGAAGACAACTTGGGAAAGGATGTGATGCTATAAAACAAGGTATCCATATCCCTATAAAGCCTAAGATGAAGGAAATAACTCATGATCTTGGTCACTTTCCCTTCAAACAAAAACCTTCATCCAATTTCCACACTATCACAAACAATTCTTCCACCAAAATTCTAACCTTGGTACATCCTAAATTGATAGACATTTCATTAAATATATATCAAGTAGAAACTTTGTTTACTTATCACAATAAATAACATTAGTTGTTGCTCCTTTCCATAGTTGCATGTTTTATATTCCTCACAAGGAGCAGCATACCATCATCCATTCTAAGATCACCCTTTTCCTACACTCAGTGGGGACAAAGGGTTAGAAAACCTTATCCCCATATGTCACTTGTCATTGTCTCTTTTGGCTAATCATTAACCTTTCATGAATGTATAAGATCAAGCTTGGGATGTGGATGACATGTCTTAAGATTGAATCGTATATGACATACTCCCTTTCTTAATGATGCAGATTATTGAAAATATATGACTTGCCATAGGGCTTTTCGAGTAAGCTCTCATATCCTCTTCTACTTTAAAGTAATTTCTCACAATAATGGTGTAGTAACTGCTTTAAAGTGAGGGCATACATAGACATCTTTGTGCAAATTTCATGGTGTGATTTTTCTTTTTCTTGTGATGTGTCCTCTCATTGGTGGTGTCATTGGGTTTGATGCTTTCCAAGAGTGTACGATCAACTAAAGTGGCTTGATGAAAATGAGGCATCCCATGGATAATGATCTAAAACCTTGAATTTTCCTCTCTTGGAGACATTTCACACAATGCTCCTTAAGAAGAATACCTTACATGAAGAAAGAAAAATACCATTTAGTAAAATTCTTTACATATTAATTTTTTTTTTGCAAAAAGCATTACATTGTGGTGGCTTATCAAAGTTATTAGGAGCATAACTTTGGTATGGTTTATATAATGGGAAGCCAACACACTAGCATGAATTTCTCATTATACGGTGGGAAGCCAACACATTGGCATGACTTTCTCAATAAACCACTTCTTTGGGACATCTCACCCTACAGACAACCTAATGTTCTATGGCCCCAAAGTGAGCACAAGTTTTCCACCCTATTTTTCTTTCCTTTAGTTCTTTCCATTACATGATTTTGTATCTTGATGATTTGACTCAGGATCTTGGATCCTAGGGGCTTGATTTCCTTCTTGATCTTTGTCATCGTTTGTCATCTATGTCTATACACTTTGATCTCTCTTGAATTTATACTTTAGTGTGAGTTTGAAGCAAGTTCATCCTCTCACTAAAGTGGGGGCTAAATGTATTGTAGAAGAAAGGAAACTTTCTTGATTTAGGAATAATTAATGATAAACTAAACTTAATAAGGCCCTGATTTAGTGTTGTGAGGTGTTTTAGACATCCACATTAGCTCTTGGGCCCTTGCAAATTGAATAAAATGCATGTATTTTAAAGGTGGTGTAAAGAATTGTAAATGACTTTAACACTTTTCTTTACTTTTATTCAAAAGTTATCTTTTCCCTCTTCTATAATTAAATAATTATTTCAATTATTTAATTATTCATTACCCTTTTCTCTTTATAATTAAATAAATTTTATATTTATTTAATTATTTATCATTTCTTTATCTCCCCAATTAATTTTTTTTTATTTTTTTAATTATCCCTTCCCTCACCATTAAATAATTTTTTTTAATTATTTAATGTTTAACACCACCTTTCCTCTATAATTAAATAATTATTTTTAATTATTTAATTATCTTATAAATAAAATTAATATTTTATTTTTCTCTCCTATGTTGGCCACTTAAATTAAATAATCTTTATTATTTAATTTCTCCAACAACATCCTTTTTTGTGCCAATCTTATCTTCCACCTCAACTCTTTATCTATCCATGTCTTTCTTCTCTCAATTAACCTCCACCCTTGATTAAGTTATTTTGTAATTTAATCTTGTCCCTTGATTATGATCCTTACTCTTAACTCTCATCTATAAAAGGATACTTCTAAACCCTAAATCTTAACTCCAATTAATCATTCATTAATTGCTCATTCTTCATCTCAAGTCAAGAAAGCTAGGGTTTAACATTTTGAGTCTTCACAAGGAAGCATCTTCAAGAACATCATCAAGGTATTCAAGAGAAAGACTCTTCATTGAAGTAATTCAAGATCCTTCACCATGGAAAGTTTCTAAATTTCATTTTTTCATATTTCATGCTTCATTATTTTATTTCATCATTTTGGTTTAATTACCTAATCGGGGTTTGGCCAAGGCAAACCCCCAATCCCTAACAATCAACATTTTATTTGTCTTCCTTTGTGTGTTTGTAGAGCTAGGTACTTTTAAGACTTTGAAATAATTGAAGATTGGGTTACAAACTTGTTGAAGTCATCTACACTTTTGCAAGGTCAAAACCTACACAAAAATCTCCAACAATGCTAAAAATCAAGGTTTTAGATTTGGACACCTAGAGGTATAGATTGAGTAGACTAAAAGCTTCAAATTCCATTTTTGTTTTTTTTAGAAAAGCTAGAATGGACTAATTCACCCAGAGTGGCAATTGAGTCCCACTATAACTTTTTTCTAGAGATTTTTGTAGATTTGAACACCTATTTGGCTAAAACGACCCTATGTGCAATTTTTTGGAACTGGGACTGATTCACCCAAAATGGAAAATGAGTCCCACCAAGCCTAAAAATCAGCATTTTCAGAATTTTAGAGTCATTTCAAGTCCTCAAAAAGTTTACAGGTGCACACATTCAGTTTTATAGCTTTTTGTTTTGTTTTACTTGCATTTCTATTCATCTTTCTAGGTCTTTTTGCATACAACACTATGTTTTCAAACACTTCATATTTCTTAGGTTTTGCATAAATAATCAATCAATTTTATTAGTGTGTTGCACTTAGATCATTGCATTTAGGCATAATTTCATTATACTAGCATTAGTTTGAGTGAACCACCTAGATTTTGTGTAGTATATATCTCTCTTCTTTGGGTGAAAAATCCTAATCAAGCAAGAGAGTCATAGCATCCTAAACACTTAAAACCCTCAGTTCACACATATACTACCACTATCAATATTTTTTCTTCCTCAATCTTAAAGTAAAGATTACTTTATGTTGTGCCCTTACTGAATCCTTGTTGTATCAAGTACCTGCCCAATCTTGAATACCAAGCTTTGGGAGCTTACTTCAATCCATACAATGCCTTCTTCAGCTTGCATACCATGTCTAGCTGATCTAACAACTAAAATCCTTCTGGCTATTCCATGTAAACCTCTTCTTCCAATTCCCTATTTAGAAAAGTAGACTTCATATCCATCTAATAAACCTTAAAATATTTATGTGCTGCAAATTCCAAAAATATTCTCCTAGCTTCTAATTGAGCCATAGGAGCAAAAGTATCCTTAAATTATATACCTTCTACTTTCTAGTAACCCTTACACACAAGTCTTTCCTTATTTCTTACTACTTCTCCATTCTCATTTATCTTTTTCTTGAATACCCATTTGGTTCCAATTATGCTTTTGTTTGTTGATTCACTCATTGATTTAGGTTCAACTTTAGAAAGTAAACAAAAATTTACCTTGATGCCAACAACTTTGCTTCTTTTCAATACACCTTTCCTCTTATCTCCAATGATCTGATCTTTAGAATTAATTTTTTTGACATACTTAGGGGCTTTAAGGGTCTTATCTGGAGCTTCTTTCTCTTCATTCTACACTTCTTGTTAATCAAAATTTTCTTCTATTTCTCTTTACAATCATCTTCATTTGACACATATCCATCTACTGTAATAGAATTTTGTAAGTTTTCATTAACTTTAACATTTGTAATGTCAACTATCATGCTCAGCCTTTTTTTGTAACATTTGTAAGATTTTCTTCTAATAGAATATCCAAGGAAGATACCTTCATCAAACCTTGCATCAAACTTCACTAAGTTTTCTTCTTCTCTTTTGATGTAGTGTTTGCTTCCAAACACTCTAAAGTATTTCACAATAGGAATCCTTTCATACCATAACTCATAAGGAGTCTTTGTGTTGTTAGCTTTCACTTGAACTCTGTTAAGTATGTAAACAAAAGTATGAATAAATTCTCTCTAGTAGATTTTTGGCAAACTTGCTTCTTTCATTATAGTCCTTGCAACTTCTTGAATAGTTCTATTTTTTCTTTCAGCAACTCCATTTTGCTGAGGAGTTCTAGGGGTAGAAAGATGCCTCTTTATTCCATGAACTTTAGAAAACATGTTAAAATCATTGGAGGTGAATTCGCCACCTCTATCAAATCTCAAACATTTTATTTTTAGATCCATTTCATTCTCAACCATAGCTTTAGATGCCTTGAACTTATCTAATGCATCATATTTATCTATAAGAAAAGTAACCCATGTCATTCTAGAATAATCAATCAAAAGCATAAAGTACCTATCACCTTGTAGAATTCTCACCTTTATAGGACCACACAAATTTTTATGCACTAATTCCAATAGTGTGATAGAAAATTGTTCCTTTCCCTTGAAACTACTTGTTTATTTTCCAAATTCATAACTTTCACAAACAACATTGATAGGTTTTGTGATTCTAGGTAAATATCTCACTGTATGAATTGAATTAATTCTTTCAAAATTATCAAAATTCATGTGACACATCCTCTCGTTCCATAACCAACTATCATTAATGTGTGAGATAAAGCAATGGCCATCAACACACTTAAGCTAGTAGATGTTTCCATCTATTCTCTTACCACTAGTAATCATAGTTTTAGACCCTTTTTGGATCTCACATACTTCATCCTTAAACACAAGATTGTACCATTTGCTACACATTTGTTTGACACTCAAAAGATTATGTATTAAACTCTTAACATAGTAAACATTATCAGTATTATGCTTGTCATCAAAATTGGTAGAACCTATTCCACAAATCTTAGCTCCTAAATCATCTCCAAATTTAACTAATCCTCCATCATACTTTTTAAGTTTAACAAGTTACTTACTCTTGTCTCTAGTCATGTGATTAGAGTAGCCATTGTCAACAACCCAGTAATTCTTATCTCCTTTGACATGAAAAGTAGATACCAAATATCATCAACCTTATCCTTTATCTCTGGAATGTTCACTTTCCTTCACTCAAAGTTTAGAGTTAGAATTACTATATTCATATTTTATAGCCAAAAAAAACATTCATCATCATTGAAATCTCCATAATTAGATTCATCATTATAAATACCGACATCTTCTCTCACATAGTAAGTTTTCTTAATCATTTTTCCTTTATTTTCCTTGTTCCTATTGTTTATAGCTCTTTTTGGATATCTAGAAGCATAATGACCTATATCACCATAGCTAAGACATTTGAAAGGTAATTTACCTTTGTACTTATTGATGTCCTTTTTTATTTTCCTCTCAAAGTTAGCTTCCAAATCATCAAGATCTTCTTTTAAATATTTAACCTTCTTTGATTTACCAACCTTAAAAGAAGTCTCAACTTTTGTACCTTTCCTCAATCTTCTCATTTCAAATGAAATTAGAGTACCAATCAACTAATCTCTAGAATATTTGTCAAAATCAATAGTTTCCATAATAGTATATACCTTTTCACTGTAACAATCCATAAGAGATCATATAACTTTCTTCACTACTTTAGATTCTTTAATGGTTGCAACAAGACCTCTCGTAGCACTTACCAACTCATCAACTCTCTATATGTGATCCGGGGGATATTTTTAGTGGAAATTGAAGTGTCTCCAAATCTCTAGATTTCAGCACCATCAGAAAGAGCTCAGCGTCCTGATTCCAACGCAACTTGAACGGAGCGAAAAGGAGTCCGTTTGTGCAAGTTATGGCCAGTCAAACCTTGGGTCAAACTGGTATCAGAAGGCATCCAAAAGGTGAAAAAAATGATGTCGTCAAAAGTTTTCAAAGTTGGTGTCATCGTGAAGAGCTCGTCGCAAGCTTTCCAACGCATCTCATTTCATCACAATCGAACACCGTAGGTGCAAGTTATTGGAGGTCAAAGTTTCTAGTTGACTTGGGAGGTTGACTGTACGGATGTTGACGTCAGCATTCCATACTATATGAACTACAGTGTACCAACTGGAATCTACCATGTGGCATCCACATCACCATTGTACGGATCCAATCAGAGTCTAACACGTGGCATCCGTACGCCACGTCAGCACAACATTCTGCGTCCACGTCATCACACAGTCAGCACGCGCGTCAGAGTCCAGTCAGCAGATACGTGGCAAGAATAGTCATCATGCACATCAGGGTCGACAGGGAATAGTATTCTGCCATGTGGGAGTGGTTGGCATACACATGGGCACATAGGTGGTTTCGACAATGAATAATGTCTTAACACGTGGCACTCACTGGGGACTTCGTGTGTTTCCTCCTCTCTCCTTCGATGTCAACGAGCTGGTTTGTTTTGTTTAACAAAAGCTTCTCCATGTCACCATTGTACGGATCCTATCAGAGTCTGACACGTGGCATTCGTATGCCATGTTAGCACAACATTCTGCATCCACGTCATCACAGAGTCAGCATGCGCGTCAGAGTCCAGTCAACAGATACGTGGAAAGAATAGTCATCATCCACGTCAGGGTCGACAGGGAATAGTATTCTACCACGTGGGAGTGGTTGGCATACACATGGGCACATAGGTGGTTTCAACAACGAATAATGTCTTAACACATGGCACTTGTTGGGGACTCTGTGTGTTTCCTCCTCTCTCCTTCGGTGTCAATGAGCTGGTTTGTTTTGTTTAACAAAAGCTTCTCCACGGATTTGAACCCATGACTTTGCATGTAATAGTTGGCCGTTCAACCATTATACCTGCCGGTGGTTGCTCAATATTAGCTGACAAGAGTTTGTTTTTGTCGTTTTAAATTTTGGTGTTTGGTATTAAAACATGGCCGGCGGGGTTTGAACCCCCAACCACGCAGGTACCAAAAATAATTCTTGCCGTTGGACCACCGACAGTCCCTAAGGTATGTAGGGACATCTGTTTAGTTTTGTTGAAGTTCAGTTGGCTGAGCCTAGCCAAACGGGCCTATATGGCCAAAATTCATCTTAACCATCAAAACAAAATGGGACTAAGGGACAAATTGATCATTGTATGAAATAGTCAAGGGGGTTATATGTTGTTCCTTTGTAATTATGGAGGTCTTATCCCCATTAGGCTAATTTCATGTATAAAAGAGGGGGGTATGCTCTTAGGAGCTAATCAGATTTTTCCAAGCCAAGGGTGAAGTAGTGAATTAGAGAGAGTTTTTCTGAGAGATTTTTGAAGACTATTCTGCACGTCGAGGGCATGTTATGCTGATGTGTTTAAGGGGATAAGTCTTGGTGCTTTTGTAATCCTTTTTGGAGATTAATCGGATCAGTCACTCTATTGGAGCGGACCCAGAGACGTCACGTTTGTGACGAACTCCGTTACCAAATTGTTTGCATTTCTTCTCTCCTCTCTTATGTTCTGATTTTCACCTTAAGTTTTTAAGTTTTGATGCATAATTTTGTTAATGTATGCATATATTAAAATTCCGCAAAGTTGTATTTAATTAAGTATTCAATACTGCAAATAGTCTAGATCCGTATACAGATCAATATGTGGCCCTTAATTTATTCATCTTTAGGCATATGCATCATTTCAAATTGTGCCTTCAAGTTCTGTAACTTTTCTTGTTTAACCTTTAGATCTTCTTCATAAATGATTTCTAGTTTATCCTAAACCTCTTTAGCAATCTTCAAACTAATAACTTTAACTAATTTAGTATTTGAAAGGATATTGAGAATAATGAATCTTTCCTTAGCATTTATTTCATGTGCCTTGATTTATGTACTTGTACTTGCACCATTTTGAGGTGGAGTATATGTATTTTGATAAGACTTCTCAATCTCATATTTTTGAATAAACAAATATCCTCCATCTTTATCTTCCAGAATGCATGATTTGAGCCATCAAATCTAGGATATTCCAAAGCAATCTTGTTTACCATCTTGGGTCTACCATAAGAAGTTTAGATTTTCTCCAAGGAACCTTGTTTTGATACACATTTTTGAAATGAACAAGACAATTGAGAGGGGGTGAATTAGTTGTAGCAAATTAAACCTTCAAAATCCTCTACAATAATTAGATCCATATGCATTCACTAAACCCTTATTCTATCAATATGATTAAACATGGAATACCCATAACAAAAATTGAAATCACAATATTATGAACAAGAGAACACCAAATTTACATGGAAAACCCAATAAGGGAAAAAACACAATGAGGATTAGCTCACAATATAAGTAATAGAAAAACTAGTACAAGGAGGCTCACTACCAGAATAGGACACACTATCCAAAAAAGGCTCATAGCCAAGGCTCACTACCACAAAAATAAATATAAGAAGATCTAGAAGAAGGATTTTATATAGAGAACACTTCTCAATTCAACAAGGAAATCCACCACAAGGATCACATAATTTTGTAGCCTTGAATGATTTCATATGACTTTAGCTCACTTCCTTTAGGAACCCTAACACTGAAATTTGTACTGCTCTACTTAAACTCAAATCACACTCTTCATTCACATTGATCTTGCATCTATCTTGCTTCATATTTGAATCATACCTTAACTCACTACAACACCTCACTTAATTATATCAACTGCAATGTCAAGAACTTTGAAATCCAATGAAGAAGGTCAACAACTAGCTGTTATACACACAAATTGAAAATAGGTTGGCACCTAAACATCCTCATGGTGGATAGGAAGAAAAGGTGACCTACATAAACCCTTAATTAGGAGCCAACATATTTCAAAATGCCTCACATGTATTGTTAAAAATAAGGTCAGCTAACACCCATGCAAAAAGACCATAATCAGTGAGTGCATGCTTCCTTAAACCAATCTGAAAGTTTTAGACAGTATAATTCTCTTGAACACAATCTAGAATAATCTACAATCTACTTAAGATTCATAAAACACTTCAACTAGGCTCACATCATACAAGCTTTTCAACTCAAAATAACTGGTTACCCTTACTTACACACTAATAAATTAAACTCACTCAATAATGTATCAAATCAAGTAAAATATTGAAGATAGGGGTATGTGTAGGATCATGATGGGCCAAAAAGTGGCAATATGATGGGTATGTGGCTAATGAATTTTTTTTACCCAAAATTGATGAAACGAAAAGGGTTTTTAAAGGAGATTGTCAACTTTCCACCAATATAAATTATGCTTTACTTTGAATTTAATAAGTAATTATTATTCATTTTTTATTCAAATTATGACTAAAGTCTTGATCAATAGATTGATTGAAAAACATCTATAGCTTTCAAATGGTATCACATTTTTTGAATCCAAAACATGTGTCACATTCTATGCTTCGCATACTATAGGATTAAAAAAAGAAAATTTGAATTTCATGAAGTTTTGGCCAAGTTAAGGTGGTTAGCCATAAGATTTTTTTATATTTTTTAAAATTTGTAATAAAAAATTCATAATTAATTATTTAATTGAAAAAAAATTACAAAAAAATATGCATCACATCTGGACATGAGTCCTCTACTTATATCTAAAATCCTTATAAGAAAATATTATCATTTTATTTTGGTTAGGGTGGTTAGATAGACACCTACTTCTTATTTTTTCCTTGAAATTTAAGTACTACTGCATTGAAATTTCAAATTTTCACCAAATAGATTTCTTTTTTTTTAAACAAACCTAGTAGTTTAGAAACTAAATTCAATTTTCTACAGATTCTATTGTTACATATTTTTGAAATAATGTAGATAACTTATTCAAATTTTTAAGTCAAGTTGCCTAACTCTAATTTTTCTAATTTGTTTGCCACTTAAGGGCCTATTTTTTCCATGACGATCCTGCACATACCCATAGAAAGATAAAATAATTAGAAGAAACTTTCCAAATCTGTACAACCTAAAGCTAAATAGTGGAGAAATATGGAGCAAATACATTTCTCCTAGGTGACAAAAAAAGTCATTGAACAACTAGTTAACACATTGGTGAAAATATCTCACACTGCATAATGATTCAAAAAACCCAAATTTTGAATATAGAAACACTTGACAACCTTAAACAACTTTTAAGATCTACACGTGTAGCATCAACACTAAAATAATTTAGAGAAAAATACTGGGGCATATTATTAATATTTTCACAACACTGTTTCCTTTGTTTATCAATTTTCTCAATATCCTTAACATCTTCAATGCATAGTTGAAATTAGTGACAACACTAGTTAGTAGAATTTATGTTGAAATCAATGAGAACAACATCATACTTGCAACAAATATATGCTTTATTCTTGAATTCATCACTGGATTATTTGAAATGTTATTGCACTTTTATTATCACAAAAGATAAATGTAGGCTCATCATACACTATTATGATATCCTTCAATTTTTGTCTCATCTACAATACCTATGTAGAGTAAGTTGTTGCTACAATATACTCAACCTCTACAATAGATAAAGTAACAAAATATTTTTTCTTGCTAAGACATTATACCAATCTATGTCTAAGAAAGAATGCACCACCACTTGTACTTTTCCTATCATCCACACAACCAGCCTACTCTACATCTCTATAAGCACTCAATGTGAAATCAATATCCTTAGGATACCACAAGCCATAATCTAGAGTGTCATTCAAATATATGAATATCCTCTTCAATGTTACAACATGTGTCTCTTTAGGATCTCCCTGAAATCTAGCCACAATAAAAACTACATGCATGATACCCAGTCTAGTAGTAGCTAGGTATAGTAGTCCACCAATCATAGATCTATACTTGCTTTGATTAGCCTTAGGGGATTAATCATCCTTTCTTAGTTTCCAACCAGTAACCATAGGAGTACATACCAGTTTGGAGTCATCCATTCCAAAATTCTTCAACATTTCTTTAACATACTTCGATTGTGAAATAAATATGGCTTTATCTGTTTGATTGATGTGTAGCCCAAGTAAGAAATTCATCTCCCCAAACATAGATATTTTAAACTCTTTTGCATCTCTTCTACAAATTCCATGCACATATCTTCATTTCCTCCAAATATTATGTCATCAAAATACACAACTTCTATCAAGATTCATTCTTCCTCAACTTTAAAGTAAAGGTCACTATCTATGATACCATTGTTGAATCCTTTTTTGTATCAAATATATGTCTAACCTTGTATACCAAGATCTCAGAGCTTACTTGAATTCATACAATTCCTTCTTCAATTTGTAGACTATATTACGTTTATGTAAACAAAAAAATTCTTCCAGTTGTTCCTAGTAAAATTCTTCTTCCAACTCTCAATTCAAGAAAGAAAACTTCACATTCATCTAATAAACTTTAAAGTCTTTATGTGCTGCAAAATCCAAAAACATCTTGACTACTTCCATTCTATCTAATGTAGAAAATGTCTCCTCAAAGTCTATTCCTTCAACTTGTGCATATCCCTTACACATAAGACTTACCTTGTTTCTTACCACTTCTCAATTCTCATTCAACTTGTTTCTAAATACCCATTTAGCTCCAATAATAATTTTATTTTCAGGTATAGGAACAAGTTCCCAAGTCTGATACTTCTCAATCTGCATAAGTTTTCTTTTGTTGCCTTCATCCAGTGTTCATCTTTGCATTCCTCACTTACTTTATTTGGTTCAATTGTAAAAAGTAAACATAGATTTACCTCCTTCTCAACAACTCTTCTTCTTGTTAACACACCTTTGCATTTTTCTTGAATTATCTATTCTTCATAATGATTTCTCTACACATACTTAGGGGTCCTAGGGGTCTTTTCTAGAGCATCTTCCTCTTCATAGTAAACTTATTTTTCTTTAGCATTTTATTCTTCTTCTCTACAAGAATATGTTGCAAGAATGAAGGTTTTTTCATTGATATCAACTAGTTAACTATTTTCCAAATGGTCACTACTATCATTGATGTCATTGATGATTGTTATTAGCTACATATGTCAAGGACATTGAGGAAATTGTAATAAAGAAATGTTGCAGGTATTTAGTGTTTTCTCTAAGTTTTACTCTAGGATTTCCTACTATTCTAGTAAGGATCTAAGGTATTTTTATGGTCTTTGGAAGATACTTTATCCATATTTTGGGTTTCTAGAACATTGTATAGTGTGAGTTATGTTCACCAGTTGTGAACTATGTTTTCTTTGTATCTGGCTAAGGTCAAAGAGAAATGTTGTTGTTCCATAGTACTTCTTGTTCTATTCTTATGAATTGTGGTTCTTAGGAAAATTTATTAAGGTTTTTTTCAGGTTAATTATGTTAGCTAAAAGGATTGGATCATCCTAAGGTTGTGTGTGATTAATTGATTCATGTGTTTTACAGTAGTTTGGTTGACCTTGTGTTTAACACTACTTAAAAAGTTTATGGAATCATTTTGAGGTGTGTTGGGACTTATTTAGGTCCACATTGGATGTGTGTTTGGGTCACCCTCATTCTAATTCCACCATTGAATGTTTTTTCATTGACTTAGTTTGAATTTGAAAATGAAAAAGGTGTGTGTCCAACTTTGGTTGAAGTTAAAAATTGAAGATGGTATAAATAAAGGATGATATGTAGAAATGAATGGAATGTAAGAAAGATAGATGTGAGATAGATGTTGAAGTAGTGTGTATGTGATGCAAGGTTGAGCATATTAGTGTGAAATCTAATAGTCTGTGAGTTTTTAGTTTAGTAGTGATTTGAAGGTGTACTCTATCATTCAAGCATATTTGAAAGTATGTGAGTGAGTTGTGGTGGATATCTCCATTGTATTGAGATTTTTTTCTCTCTATAACAAATCTCTTCTATCTTCTTTGTAATTATGTGGTAGTGAGCCCTATGGGTTGTCAACCCTTGTTGGATAGTGAGCCCTAATTCAGATAGTCAATCTTGTTTTGGCAATGAGCCTTCTTTGGTAGTAAGCCTTTGTATTCCTTTTTTATATTCTCTATATTGTGAGCTAATCCTCACCATTATTTCTCCCTCATTGTATTTTCAACATAACTCTAGTGTTATTGTGTGTGTGATTTTTTTCAATTTTTTCTTTTGCACTTAATGGTTAATTAAATTAGTAGAGTAAAGGATTTTTGAATGATAATTGATCTAATCTCTGGTGGAAGTGCTTAAAGGTCAAAATTTATTACAACTGATTCACCCCCTCTTAGTTGTCTTGTTCAACAATTAGTATTAGAGCTTGGATCCTTGGAGAAGAGCTTAACCACTTAAGGAAGGTCTGGGATGACAAGCAAGATCACTAATGAGTGTCTTAGGTTCAATGGGACTAAATATTCCCTCTAGAAAATAAAGATGGAAGGATATTTGGATTACTAGGGATATGATGTTGAGAATGCTTACAAGACTTATTACACTCCTACAAATGTTCTAACTACAACTAATGAGATCAAGGAAGATGAAGCAGACAAGGAAAAATTTATTCTGAAGAATAGTATTTCACATTCATAGTTAATTAATGGTTCAAATCTAAAGACTACTAAAGAGGTCTAGGATGAATTGTTGAAGATGCATGAAGGAGATGAAAGAGTTAAAGAAGCTAGTTTGCAAAACTTAGAGGCACAATATGAGCTCCTACAGATGTTTGAAGATGAAAACATTAAAACTTACGTACAAAGAGTGGATGAGATTGTAGGAGAAATGTGAGGACTTGGTGCTATAGTGGATGAATCCAGGATTGTGAAGAAGATTTTCATAACTCTCCCTAATATTTACAGTGAAAATTTATTTGCTATCAATTGAAGAATATATAGATTATAATACATATAATAAAGATAAGTTATTGGGTACTCTAACATCTTATGAAATGAGAAAACCTAGCTTGAGAAATGGATTGAGGACAAAAACTACTCTTAAGGCTACAAGAGTTGAAGGTCTGAATGAAGAGAACTTTGATGATATAGAAGCTAATTTGGGTATGTGTAGGATCATCATGGAAACAATAGGCCCTTAAGTGGCAAAAAATTCAAGAAAATCAAGGTTAGGCAACTTGACGTAAAAATTTGAATAATTTATCTATATTATTTGAAAAAATGTAAGAATAGAATCTATAGAAAATTGCATGTAGTTTCTAAACTACTAGGTATATTTTAAAAAATAACAAATCTATTTGGTGAAAATTTGAAATTTCAATGCAGTAGTACTTAAATTTCAGTGAAAAAATAAGTAGGTGTTTGTCTGACCACCCTAACCACAATAAAATGATAATATTTTTTTATAAGATTTTAGATATAAGTAGAGGACTCATGTCCCGATGTGATGAATATTTTTTTATATTTTTTTTCCATGTAAATAATTAATTATGAATTTTTTATTACAACTTTTAAAAAATATAAAAACTCATATGTCTGACCACCTTAACTTGGTCAAAACTTCATGATTTCTTTTTTTTTTAATCCTCTAGTATGTGAAGAATAGAATGTGACACATGTTTCAGATTAAAAAAATGTGATACCATTTGAAAGCTATAGATGTTTTTCAATCATCCTATCAATCAGGACTTTAGTTGTAATTCAAATAGAAAATGAATAATAATAATTTATTAAATTCAAAGTAAAGAATAATTTATATTGGTGGAAAACTGAGAATATCCTTTAAAAACCTTTTTTGTTTCATCCATTTTGGGTAAAAAGAAAGTCGTTAGCCACATGGGCCATCATATCACTTACATATTGCCACTTTTTGGCCCATCATGATCCTGCACATACCCATTTTCTAAGAAGGATGAAAAAGGGATCTGGTAAGTATGAAGATAAGTTACCTTTTAAATTCTTTAGTTTTGTAGGTATTGGTCACTATGCTTTGAGATGTCTAGAAAGGGAAATGAAGAATAAACAACATCAATTAAGTAAAGAAAACAAAGGTAAGAAGATTAACATAGCACATTATGTAAATGAAGATGTCAGTATCTTTGATGAGGAGTTGAATTATGGAGATTTTTATGATAATGAATGCTTTTTCTTGGCTATAAAATATGAAACTACTTCTGCTAATACTAAAAGACAAGTGAAGGAAAGTCTCTTGGAGAAAGATGAAGATACTGTGATCTCTACCCTATACGCTAAACAAGAAAAGAACTATTGGGTTGTCAACAGTGGCCATTCACATCACATGACTGGTGATAAGAGTAAGTTTATTAATCTTGAAAATTATGGAGGCTTAGTCAAGTTTAGAGATGATACTGATGCTAATATCTATGGAATAGGTTGAGTAAGTTTTGATGGAAAGCATAATAGTGATGATCTCTACTATGTTAAGTGCTTAAGGCATAAATTTTGAGTGTTGGAAAAATGTGTAGTAATGGATATAATATTTTATTTGAGGATGAGAGATGTGAAATTAGAAAAGGATCTAAAATAGTGATTGTTTTTGGTAAGAAGTCTAAAGGAAATATTTATCAACTTAAGGGTGTTGATGGATAGTGCTTTATGACTTAGATTAATGATAGTTGGTTATGGAAACAAAGAATGTGTCACATGAATTTTGATAATATGGCAAGGATCAATATAGTCCATGTTGTGAGAGATTTATCAAGGATTATAAAGCTTGTTAATGTTATTTGCAAGAATTGTCAATTTGGAAAACAAGCTAGAAACTACTTTAGGTCAAAGGAACAATCTTCTACTAGACTACTAGATTTGATTCATACAGATATTTGTCATCCTACAAGAGTCAGAATTTTACAAGGTGGTAGGTACTGTATGCTTCTGATTGATGATTATTCTAGATATACATGGGTTTCTTTTCTTAGAGAAAAATTTGATACATTCGATAGATTCAAGGAATTTAAGGCTATGGTAGAAAATGAAGCAAATTTTAGAATAAAATGAGCGAGGTTGATAGAGGTGGTGAATTCACCTCCAATGACTTTAATATTTTTTATGAAGTTCATGGAATAAATAGACAGTTATATGCTTCTAGAACTCCTCAATAGAATGGATTTGTTGAAAGAAAGAATAGAACAATTCAAGAAGTTGCTAGATCTATGATTACAGAGGTAGGTCTACTCAAAGTTTACTGGAGAGAAGTTATCCACACTGCTATTTATGTGTTCAATCAAGTTTAAGAAAGAGCTAGCAATACTAAGACCCCCTATGAGCTATGGTGTGGAAAAATTCCTACTGTCAAGTATTTCAAGGTATTTGGAAGAAAATGTTATATCAAACAGGATGAAGAAAATCTAGGGAAGTTTGATGCTAGATTTGATGAAGGTGTCTTCCTTGGATGCTCTACTAGAAGCAAAGCTTACAAATGTTTCAACAAAAGACTAAGAAAGAAAGTAGAGAGCACAAATGTCAAGGTTGATGAAGCAGTGAAGAATTCAATTAAAGTTTATGGATATGTATCTAATGAACCTAATTGCATAAGAATAGAAGAATTTGTGGAAGAATAGGAAAATAATAATGAAGAAGAAGAAGATCTGGTGGTGTCCCCAAAGACACCTAAATATGTGAAAAAAAATCATTCATAAAGTCAAATCATTGGAGACAAGAGGAAATGAGTATTGAAAAGAAACAAAGTTGTTGCTACTAATGAAATAAATCTATGCTTACTTTCTAAAGTTGAACCAAAGACTGTGAATGAAGCATGCAATGATGAGCATTGGACGAAAGCTATGGAAGAAGAAATTTTGTAGGTTGAGAAGAATCAAACTTGGGAACTGGTCCCTAGAAAAATAGATAAAAACATAATTGGATCAAAATGGGTATTTAGAAGCCGGTATTGGCATGGTGTGATGGTTTATAGGTGGCATTGTTGTTCTTGCCACCAAGTTTCAAACCCCGTTGGGGTGGTATTGTTGAATGGTTGTATTCCAATTCATAGCTCTGGTCAAAAGCATTTACCCCTTAAATAAATAAAAAAAGGGTATTTAGAAACAAGTTGAATGAGAATAGAGAAGTGGTTAAAAATAAAGAAAGACTTGTATGTAAAGGTTATTCACAAGTAGAAGGTATAGATTTTCAAGAGATCGTTGCCTTGGTTGAAAGGATGGAATTTATCATAATGTTTTTATCATTTTTTCTCATAAAGATTTTAAAGCTTCTCATATGGATGTTAAGTTTGTATTTTTAGATGGTAAATTGGAAGAAGAAGCCTACATGGAACAATTAGAAAGATTGGATTTTAGTTGTCAGATCAACTAGATATGGTTTACAAATTAAAGAAGGATTTGTATGGATTGAAGCAAGTTCCTAGAGCTTGGTATGTGTTGGAGAAAAAAATTATTCCTCAGTATCCACCAACCCTCATCTTCCATCCACACTTCACCTACATCAAAAGATCCACTGCCTTTGGGTTCTACATCAAGTATTATATAAAATGCAACAATTTGTGTGACAAGATCCATAAAAACATCAACATTACCCTTGCATATATGCATTCATCCTTCTAGATAGTCACTAATAAAATAATTTATTTCTTTACCACAGTACTGCGACATCAAAATGAAGTCAATGTGGGTTGGAAACTCCTAATTGATGAAGGAAAACATTAACCGCCATACTATCAAGGGGTTATGTAGCAGGCATGGTAGAGAAGTATTCACTACCACTCTACAAAGAGGAGATCAAGGAAACATGGTAAGGTGGTATCCACTACCACCCCATGAGGAGAAGTTCAAGGTAAAGTGATAGAGTGATAAGCATTGAAGGAATGGTAGACACTATAGTACCGTATGAGGTGGACAGTATGGTCATGACATGGTGGTATGTACACCACTATCTTGCAAACCACAAGGGGGTATGTGCAGGATCATGATGGGCCAAAAAGTGGCGATATGATGGGTATTTTTAGGGTATGTGGCTGATGACTTTTTTTTCCCCAAAATTAATGAAATGAAAAGGGTTTTTAAAGGAGATTCATAGCTTTCCACCAATATAAATTATCATTTACTTTGAATTTAATAAGTAATTATTATTCATTTTCTATTCGAATTATGACTAAAGTCTTGATCGATAGGCTGATTGTAAAACATCTATAGATTTCAAACAATATCACATTTTTTGAATTTGAAACATGCGTCACATTCGATACTTTTCATACTATAGGATTAAAAAAAGGAAAATTGAATTTCATGAAGTTTTGACCAAGTTAAGGTGGTTAGACGTACGAGTTTTTATATTTTGCAAAAGTTGTATTAAAAAAATCATAATTAATTATTTACTTGCAAAAAAATATAAAAGAAATATGCATCACATCCAGACATGAGTCCTCTACTTATAGCTAAAATCTTATAAAAAAATACTATCATTTTATTGTGGTTAGGGTGGTCAGACAGGACACCTACTTATTTTTTCCCTAAAATTTAAGTACTATTGCATTGAAATTTCAAATTTTCACCAAATAGATTTTTTATTTTTTAAACAAACCTAGTAGTTTAGAAACTACATTAAATTTTGTACAAATGCTATTCTTACATATTTTTGAAATAATATAGATAACTTATTCAATTTTTTATGTCAAGTTGCTTAACTCTAATTTTTTTGAATTTTTTGCCACTTAAGGGCCTATTTTTTCCATGATGATCCTGCACATACCCAAAGATAGAAAGTAGTACATATAAAAGAGCATAAAAATTGACACCACCATACCACAACAAGTATGACAATTGAAAATAGTAGTACAATGGGACTTGTTGTGGCATCATTATAGATTGTGGTGGTAAATGCAAAAGATCACATCAACCACTGTGACACAAGAATCCAATGGTGCATAATCAAATTCAAGAATATGAGCTTATTTTAAAAATATTTGGTAGAAGGTTGGCATTAATGTTGATATGACTGAGTTTAATGCCATTAAAAAATAAGTGAATTTTCCTATCACCGCACTCAATTGCCAAATATTGTCATGGAAGGAGCTGAGGATATGAAGAGAAGGAGATCTACAAGTGTCAAACACCTGGGTAAGTGCACAAATAACTCTAAAGAAGCTCGATTGGTGTGAATATTTTTCAAAATATCTATTATTTTGAAGTTTAATTAGTGGAAATGATTGAAAAATGCCACCCAAAAGGAAACAATCAGAAGAAAAGGAAAGTAAAATTAAAATTAAGGATGAAGAAATTAAGACAAAGAAGAGGCCTCTCCACCAATCCATTTTAGATTTACTCTCAAGGTCTACTAAGGAGGGCAATAAGAAATTATTCATAGATTATGCACTATGCTATAAGGATTCCCTCATTCCTAAATCCAAGTGGGACTTGTTTTGGTGTTTTTATAATAAAATAAATGGGAAGGTTCTGGTTTCAAACCCTAGGGTGTTGGACTTGACCAAATTGATTGTCCCTAATGTTTTTTTTGATGTAGATTTTATTAGACTATTAGCTAAACATTATCATTCTCTTACCAAAACTATGAGGTTTCCAAATGGTGTGGTACTAGTTGAGGTAACCAGGGAAGATATCATTGAGTTCTTTGACTTGAATAAAGAGGCCCTGACTAAGATAAACTTACAAAAAAGTGAGGAGGAGTATACTAGTTTAAGGAGAACTTACATAGGTGATGACCTTCCTTTGTACATGAAAAGAGGAATTGGAAATAGAAAACTACCCATTTCTCCCTCCATCACTGAGCCAATAACCATGGTAGACTTTCAATATTATTTTGTGAATACATATCTTGCTTTGCGCCAAGTGTTACAGATGGATGCTCAAGACAGGATGCTACTAAGTTTAACGATGATGGCCATCATAATCTAGATTCTAGAGACCAATATAGAATATGACTTTGCTTCATACCTAGAGAAGGCATTGCATGAGGAATTCTTACAAGTCATAGAAGGCAGGGAACCTATTACATTCATACACTATTCTCTCTTGTTTCATTTGATTCTTTACTAGAATTGAGACAAATGGACTAAATGAATGGACCTAGCCAAAATCGACGAGCAAGGGAATCCTATACCTGTATAGAAATGGTGTTATATTTGGGAAAATTGATGTAAGAAGTCTAGTTTTGGAATATTCTATGAATATTTTGTGCATAGAATCCTAGGAGTCCTTGGTTATTCAATACCAAGATTTCCAAGCAAAATGCTACAATTGTTGAGACCTCTAGCCTTAAAATAGGAGTAGGGTCATACATATAATTTTGGTGATTCTCTCTTACTCACTGAAGTCACAATAGTAAGAGCTTATGGGTGCCCTATTGCTCCACACATACTACTAAAACTTGTTCCCCTTAGATTATCATTTCTAGAGTTTATGTGGCAAATAATGTGGATGGAAAAGGATGTGACGCACAAGCAGAAGGGAACATTCCTACCAAACCTAACCAAGTGTGAAGACTGGTGTTTAGGCTTAGATACATTGGAAGAATTGTAGTATTATATAAAGAAAAATATTCACTAGGTTTTGGAAAATTGAGAGCTTTTAATCCTAAAAATCATATGAATAATATAAGGCATAAAATTCTCACCAAATCAACAGTTGCACACCAAGTGGAATATGAAGAAGATGTAATAATAAATTGCATTACTTATCAAGATGTGTTCAGTAGAAGGAAAAAATGGGAATATATGACAAAGCTTGAATAAGATAGGAAGAAAAAACACAAGGATTTCCTAGTCTATTTTGTTGAAGAAAAGGATCCTATCAGAAGGATAGATTTGATAATTGATAAGTTTGAAGACTTATATGAAAAAAGAGAGGCATATCTTCAAGAACATAGTGGTAAGGTAATAGCAAAGCACACCCCAGACACAACCTCTGAATCTCCCATGGAGCAATTTCCTCCTAAAAGATAAAATATAGGAAGCATTGAACCATTGGTGCCTTATGAAGAGAGTGAAGGAATGGGAGACATTGAAGAAGTGGCCATTGTGTTACAAACATTAAAGGGTGATATTGATGTAGATCAGCCAATCCATACGACCAATACCCACAAGTCTGAAGAAAGGATGGATGAAGCAGAAAAAAATGTAGAAATACATGAGGATGAAAGAGAAATTGTAGCTAGGAGATTCATGGAAGATGATGAATTTATTAAGAATCAAGAGTTTAAGGATTTTTGGACAAAAATGAAGGCGAGAGAATTTGAGGAGAGAATGGAAATAAATGAGATTGGAATTGAGGAATCCCAAAAGGATCAAATGGTGGCACAAACCTTTAAGGAATTAAGGATTGACCATATTGACATAAGCCCTTAGAAGGCTAGAGAAATTATTTTGAAAAGTAATATGCTCATTTTCCATGGTCTAGAACTGAAGAAAATGTTTTTGCTCAACCAAGTATAGGCTCAAGAAGATCGACTGCTAGTTGTAGAGTTTGACTCTAATGAAGGAGTGAGTGGAATAGAGTATAATCCTAGGATTGAAGCACTAGCTATATGGATCAAGCAAAAGAATACACAAAAGCCAAAACTAGACTAGATGTGATATAGGGAATGAAAGGGGAAGCTATGGTAAGAACAATACAAGACACTACCCCTTTGGAGGCAGCCACAATGACAATGCATTCGGCCATGTTTACTTGTGAAACTATTAAAGGATTGGAGGATAGACTAAAATAATATGAGGAGAAAATATTCCTGAATGATCAATTTAATAATCTATTCATGGAAAATGTGAAATTAAAAGAGTAGCTAAAAGGAGTAGAAACCTCACAAGGCATGAAAATAGTGTTATATAAACCTCCTTGTGCCCCAATAGATGTTGTAAAAAATATATATAATAAAAAAATGAAATCTCTTGAAAATGAAGTGGATGAAATGAAGAAATCCAACAATAAAACACAACATGAGGTAAAGAGACAAGTTTATGAAGCTATAGGAAAGATTCTTGATCACAAGGTAAAGCTGGTTGTAGATAAATTAGAGAGTGTGTATGACAACTATAAGTTACTCCAACAAGTTGTTGATCAAATAAAGGCACATATGCTTGTGTTGGAATCCTTGTTCAAAATATACACCACACTTTGTCTAAATTGTGTACAGTCCTACAAAGGAGTACTAATGCTCCTACAACACTAAAACCAACTAGGAAAATGGTCAAAATGATTATAAATGAATTTTAGTATGTATAGGGACAACAAAAAAGGGTTAAGACATGAATGGATTCTTTCCACACCCTAAAGTAGTGGTATATACCAAAAATAGTAAAAGGTGATGGCCAATTGAGAGATTTAAAGAGTGTAAAAATGAGTTTGGTAAAATTATCCATAGGTGTATTACCCACATACAAGAGGGTAGTGATATGAATCTTCATAGACTTAATCTAATTTTAGATGGATTAACTACTTTCAATGTTGGATATCTAATGTTCATTAATGATGCGAAGGCATTGCTAGATAGTCGGTGGTAGGTGCATCTCACAAATATACCAAGGATTCAAGTGTACAAATGGTCATCATATTTTAGAATATATCAATGAGAGGAGAAATACCTAGCTTCTAAGGAGTAGGTCACTAGGACATGAATGTTTGGACGTCTATCATGGAGGAGAATCCTTTACTAGATCAATGATCATGGGCCTTCTATGTTGATTAATGGACACATGATGTCTAAATTGTCTTAAGTTCTATTTTATTTCTTTAATTATACTAATCAAGCAAGTAGTTAGTGAAGAAGTGTAATTTTGAAACATCACCTCATTTTGTAAAAGGGCTTGTAGCTTGTTGCTTCCCATATAAAAGGGGAAACCAAGGTCCAATTTTGATCATCATATATTATCATCGCCACTAGTAGAAGTAGATAGGTTACATTTTCCATCCATCCACTTTGATATTTAAAAAAAAAAAACTTCTACTATTAATGTACATCTTTTGAAGCAATATAATGGAGAAGACTATTCTTAAATGGTGATCTAATTTTCAATGTTCAATGGTTGTGTTAATTTTTATGCTTATATATTGTTGTGTTGTCTCCAAATTTTTTCTCTTAAGTTATGAACAAAATTATATAATTTTTTAGGACACATTTGATGTTGTGTGGTTATCTTGATTGGTTTCTAGTTGGAGTGAATAAAAAATAAATTCAAAAAAATCATTTTTATTGGTTCCTTCCAAGGATTAAAATCCTTTCAAAATGATTATTATGATTGGTTTCCCTTAGGCTAAGAATTAAAAGTCCTTTCATGAGATCATAGTAGCTTAGGAGAATAACACTAGGATTTATAAAGAAGAGTACTATAACTAACAAACCAGTTAAAGTTAAGCAAAGGAATAGGTTTACCAATCTTACATATCCATCTCCACAATCCTCATCCACCCATTGAATCCATTCATCCAATAGATTAGGAACTGGTCAACTTTAGAATAACTTATATAAACTTTACCTATACATCTGATTCTTGAAATAGTTTTAGTAGGAAAAAGTCAGTAACCTTACATCTACTTAACCCCCATGTGCCATTGTGAGTAGATTGCCTAAATTAGAGATCATATTCAAGCTTTCAAATGTACCTTGTTACATAGGTACACCTTCCTAGGTTTAGAAGATCCTAAAGAGTAGGAGGTGATTAATCATATTTGCCTCATTCATTGGCCAAAAACATACTAAGAGATTGGCACCCTCTTATGGTCTAAGACCTACATTTTTGATACCTAATAGATTGGTGACTCTACTAGGAATAACCTAGCTAATTTTGAGCCCAACCTTTCATCATAGAATCATCACATTGTATAAGACTCCGCTAGGAACAAATCTAAGGAAATTATAAACTTTTTTCACTTTTCTTAAAAGTGAGTTGTGACTCTATAAGAACAAATGCATGAATGAGAAGTTAAAGTACACATCAAAAAGAACTAACCATAGAATTCAAAGCATCAAATCATCCTATGAAATGAATGACATAAGATATCTACATCAAGAAATTCCAAAGAAGAACACTGGTAGGTGCATAGATAAGCATAGGTCGCCCCCTTCAAGGGCTGATACAAGTAAGAACAAGGTAGCATCTAAACAACTATACACTACATTCAATAATCAAGGGAATATCCTAGAACAACCTCCTACATTACACAATAGCTTCAACTAGTTGTATGAATTAGAGTATCATAATGATGATCCATGTAGATATCATCATACCCCATGTGAGCAAGAAAACACTAGTCATCCTATTCTTCGTTGGAAGGAAGATCCTTAGAAAATGAAAGAATTCTTCACCCAACTTGATGAACAAAAAATTCAAAGGAAAAAAGAGTATGATCATATGTTGTCATTTCAGTAGGGAGAAGAAAACCAGTATGGATCTATGGATCACTCTTCCCCTTTTGATAATTATGATGAAATGACCACTCAGGAATTGGAAGAGTATGTGAAAAAATATAGAAAGAACCTTAGGAGGAGACAACAGTTGATAAAAAAAAGTCAAGAACTGAGTCAACAAAATTCTCAATTGAATGTTCATACATCTAAACCACCAAAATATGTCCCTCGCCATTAGTAGGGAGGTAACATTAATTCATAGGGGTCATCTCAAAATACAAGAGCCTCGGCCACTTCAAAATCACCTTACAATATAGTTGGTAACCCAAAGCAACATGCCCAATATAATGTGCCACCACAAAGATCCCAACCATAAAACACCAACAACATTCCACAATCCAACCCACCATAAGGAAAACAATATGTTCCCCACTATCAGCATCATGTACCACAACAAAATATATATTCTCACCAAAACAACCAACAAAATGTACACCAACCTCCACATGGATTCCAATATTACCCTAATCCACTACCTCATAATCCTTATTCACAAATACCTACAAGAATTAGTAGACAATTTGAATTGATAGGATATCAACTATAATCATATCCCATTGATAGAAACTTGAGGAATATTGTCCCCAAATTAATAGGGAATAGTCCAATTACAGTAGAGGAACACATAAGAAACTTAATGCTTTTGTGGAAGATTTGGGCATGGAACAAGATGTCCTTATGTGGCTATTCATGATGTCTTTGATTGAACAAGCAAGGGACTAGTTTAATAGTCTACTGGATGCTTCAATTACCTTTGTAGTAGACTTCCAAGATCAATTTCTAGAGAAATATGGGAATCAATGTGCTCCTAAATTCACTCTACATGAATTAATAAGTATTCAGAAGCATCAAAATAAATCTATTTTTGACTTTAATAAGATATTCTCCAAGATCAATAACAAGATACCAAACAGATCTAAATTGACTGACTCAACAACTCTAAGAATTTATTTCAAATCCTTTGATCCTAAAACAGGGTATGAGCTCAAGAATAGATGTCTTAGAAGTTTGAATGAATCAAAAAATACTACCATAACAATTGAAAATGATAGGAAAGTTGTTGGAATGATTGGAAAAAGAGATGATCTTAGAATCCCACAAAATCCCAACAATTATCATAATAGACAAGAAAATCAATACAAAAATGAGAGGCCAAGATTGCATGGCATGCCCTATAATACCACATGGAAGGATGAAAGAGTAGTAGGAAAACCAAATTGGAAAGAAACTCATGATCCCTTGAAGAAACATGGAGCACATGTCCTAGATACTACACCATGGTGTTCACCTTACCATAGACCCCATGCCCCTAAACATTGTGTAGTAGCTCAAGAGCTTGTCAAGAAGATGATTGGTCACAGGAGCAAGATAGAGATGGCCAGATTGTAAACATGTTAAGATGGGGGTCTCATCAAAACAATGAAGGATACTCATCCTCTAAGAATGGGTACAAATATGATGTCAACAATCAAAAGTACAAAGTAAATGTGGAGAAAGAAGTGTTTTTTGATCAAGAAGAAAACACACAAGAAGTAACATATGCATACATTACAACACCACAATTTTAGTTGAGACACCAATAGAAGAAGAGAAGAGGGCCATCACAACAAAAGCTATGGATGAGGAGAAAGGGAGAAAATTCAACCTAAGAAGTAGACCCACAGATGGAGACCCAAGAACACCAAGAAGCATGTTCATAAAAGAACAAAATAGCAAGGAGAACGTCTCATTTGATCAAAAGAAGGGTGAAAAAAAGAAGTCTCAATTTTTTTTTCAAAAAGAGACTATAGATATTGAATCTGAGAAAACACTCAGTAATAATAAAGTTTAAACTGAAGGGAAAAGGGTTAATAAAACTAAGAAGGTTGAACAAGGGATTAGTACCCTTTCATTTGACATTGCCCAAGCACTAGCTCAAACAAATATGAAAGTTCCCTTGATGGAATTGATGAAGATTGATGAGTTTAGAGACACAACCCTCAAAATGACTGCCAACACATCTCACAAACAGAAGGATCAATAGAAGAAGGTTAATGCCATTGAGTGGGAAATTATAAAGACACCAAAAGTATATTTGGGAGACACACTCACAAAGAATCCCTCCCAGATGGATACATTTTACACCACATTGGTGATCAACAACAAATTGGTGAAAAATTGCATGATTGACTCAGGGGTAGCAATCAATATCATGCCTCTGGTTGTCATGAAAGAATTAGGTCTATGGGTGAATACTACATATGGTAAGTGATATTCCATGGATAATAGATCAATCCCTATAGTTGGAGTGATATGGGATGTAGAATTAAAATTGGAATCATACCTTGAGGTGACATATAAGATATGCATTACTATGGTGGACACTCCCCCTTACTTTGGGATGTTATTATCAAGTAAATGGACTGTAGCAGTAGGTGGGAATGTTCAGTTTGACTTTTATGCCACAATACCTATGAATGGAACAAAATTCAAGTTATACAAAGAACCTACATCAAAAAATTTCATTGAACTCTTTGGTTTCAATCCAATGAATTGATTTTGTGATGTAGACTTAGGGAGTTTTAGAATTGAACATTCAAACCCTAAATTACTAAACAAAAACCCAATTAGGGATGTCTCTAAAAATGAACATGGCATATGGTGAATGTAATTTGATGAAGCCTGCAGTAGACAAGGGAATGGATCTAGAATTGTCTTCATTTCACCTGAGGGCACAACATTTAAATACTCATTTTTGCTAGCATTTGAGTGCACAAATAATATAGAAGAATATGAGACCTTGATTCTAGGTCTAAACATGGCCACAAAACATGGGATCAAAATGTTAACCATTCTTAGGGATTCTAAATTGGTTGTTTCAGAAGTAAGATTAAACTACTCCACAAAAAAAAGAGATTGAAGCAATATAGAAATTATATGTTGGATAATATAGAGCTCTTTGATGCTTTCTCCATTGAGTGGTTGGAAGATCCATAAACTTAATGGTTGGCTTCTTGACAAATATGGCCTTGAAAAAAGATGATGTTACCTTGGCAGGGATCTCACAAGTAGAGCTCAAGACCAAACCTACAGTTCCTGACAATAATTACAATTGGCAGGTCTTCAATGATGACATAAATTTGATCAAATTCTTACACTATATTGATTAGTCTGACGCTCAAGAGATTCACTTCAATGCATTTGTTGAAGAGGTAGATGGAAAATGGACTTTTTTGGCAAAGAGGTGATGTAGCTCAAAACAAATAAGATCCCTAAAGGATTAGTTGCACAAGAAAGAGTGTTTGATGGTAATGATAGAAAAATTATGAAGAAAACACCAATAAGAAGGGAATAAATTGAAGAGATTAATATTGGGACTAAGTTGACTCAAAAAAAGGTGTAATTTGGAGAGAAGTTAAGCCCTACAGTCAGAAAGATGCTAATCACATTGTTGAGAAAGTACAAGCATGTTTTTGCATGGTCATATGATGACCTGAAGGGGCACAAAGAAGATCTATTTCAACATGAAATTCCACTAAAGCTTGATGAAAAACCTTTCAGATAGAAACAAAGACCAATAAATCCTACCCTAGAACTCAAGATGCATGAAGAACTTATAAAACTTAGAGAGGGAGGTATCAACAAGCCCATCAGGCATTCTTCTTAGGTTTCCAACCTCATGCCTATCAGAAAGAAGAATGGTGGTATAAGAATCTGGGATTCTTAGAGGATGCCAATGAAATAGGTAAGGGCATCACAATCAGAGTATATGACGATCAAGAAAGAGTGTCTCAAGGCACTATTCAGCTCCCTATTCAATTAGGGCTAACCATTATGGAAACAACATGATAGGTCCTTGACCTTGATTTTCCTTATAACATTCTCTTGGGGCATCCATGATTCCATGGGATTATCACATCAACCTTCCATTAGTGTGTCAAATTCCCATATAAAAATCAAGAGGTCATGATCCATAGTGATCTCGAGCCCTTTTCCTACTACAAGAATTTGGAAGAAAAATACTATAAAATACCCCAAGTTCTAAAGAACAATGACGGCCCCACCACTTCATATGTAGACTGAGCTAAATTAGCCTCCACTTCTGAGACAAAGACACCCACCATCCTTGATATATCCAAAATCAAGGTCATTATCCAAGACAATGGGTGTGGGGATTATAGAATGAAGAAAAGTTCTTTCATCATAGGATAGTTACCTCAATCTCCTAGGACTCATGGGAAACCCCAACCAACTGAAACATCATCCTAGACCTTTAAAGCAGACCCTTGTAGATTCAAAAGTTGGGGTTATCTAAGTCAGGAAATACTAGATGAAAGAGACATATCGAGTCTCCTATACCAAGATGAAAGGACCGCACCTAATATTCCTATGGATGACAACAACAAAGGATTACAACTAATGCTTGGTATGGGCTATAACAGAAATAAGAAGTTTGGAAAAAATGACAATGGGCTTCTAGTACCTCTTATTCCAGAGAAGTGTATGAGAAATCTTGGCCTCTAATGTACCCCTCTGAAGGTGACCATACTTGGAAAAGGTGCATCAGTTAAGAAATTCAAAACTCCCCCTCAGTAATAAACATCCACCCTTCAATTATCAGTATCCAAAGGTTGAGTCATAGATAAATTTACCTTTCACATAACTGAGGTGCATAGTAGTGACAATGATCCCATAACAAAGTTGCCCATGATTTTTGAATATTCCTCCTTGCTCATGATTAGTACCTTTTTTTTAGTCAGACCATCAAACCCATGAAATAAACCTAGTCTATCATCAACTCATTGATTACAACCAACGAGGACCACCAATTTCAGACACATTAAAAAATGATGAGGCACTCTTAGAATTCATGGGACTATGGAATATGATACCATATAGAGATCACAAGGCTAGATTTGGCATTATACTAGACACATCTAGGGCTATTATGGGGAAATGATTGAATCCTTCAGTTGCAAAAGTGAAAAACTGAGAATAATCTCTAGGTCTTTGAGTGAAAACCACACTATGGTGCTCTCTAACCCAAAAATAGTAAAAATAAAGGATGTATCCAATGGTGAAAACCTCTTTTAGGTGCTAGAAGATGAAGGATTCAATATTCCTCTTAGTGCAATACATTAGGAGAAGTCAGCAGTCCTAGTAGACAAGTACAACCCAATCAACCTGGGAACAAAAGAACTACCACAAAAATTTTATGCAGAGTCACTTCTCACAGAAGAATGGAAACTTCTAGCTGTGTTCCTAAAAGAAAGAAAGATAAAATTTACATGGACCTATGTCGACATGCCTAGGCTTGATCCAGAGGTTGTGGTTCATCACCTAGTTGTATATCATAAAGCAAAGACAGTGAGATAAAAGCTCAAAACAATGCATCCCAAAATAGCCTTGTTGGTCAAAATTGAATTGTAAAAGCTCCTAGATGCACGGTTGATATGACCGATCGATTATCTAGAATGGGTCTCAAACCTTGTACCTATTTCAATGCATACTAGGGGAATCCATATTTACACAATATTTAAAGGTCTACAAAAATCATGTCCCAAGGATGACTTTCCACTTCCACACATTAACATGATTGCGGATATGACAGTAGGACATGTGAGATGTTATCTTTGATAGAAAAATTCTCAGGTTACAACAAGATCATGATAGAAAAAGATGACCAACATAAAACGGCCTTCACTTTCCCATGAGGGACATATTGCTCAAATATGATATTTTTCAGGTTGAAAAATGCAAGAGCAACCTATTAGAGGGCCATGACACTAGTCTTTCATGACATGATCCATAAACTAGATGGAAGATTACATGGATGATATATTGGCCAAATCAAAGAAAAGATGAGATCACATAGCAACATTAGGCACTATCTATGATAGGTTAGAGAAATACAAAGTCAGACTCAATCCAAATACATGTGTCTTTTGAGTACAGTCAAGAAAGCTCCTCAGGTATATCGTGTCAATGAGATGGATTGAAATAGATCCTGCTAAGGTCATGGACATCCTTGAAATGGAGGCACCAAATACATTGAAACAGCTAAGAGACCTACAAGGAAAGACTCCATTTCATTTGTTGATTCATAGTGCAACTAGCGGAAAAGGCTATCCCATACTCTCATCTACTCCAAAAGGGGGTAGCATACAAATGGGATGAGATATGTGATCAGGCCTTCAACAAGATCAAGGAGTACTTACACCACCAATCCTCATGCCGCCAATTCTAGGAAAATCCTTTATCTTATGCATATCAGCAACAACAACTCTTGGCACTCTCTTGGCATCCTTTGTCATCCTTTGTTTGATCTTATACAAGAAATTGGTGGAAAGTCTTAAGGATTCCTTCATTGATATAACATTTGAGTAGCTACCAAGAGAAAACAACAGAGTGGAAGATGCAATGGATACAATCATATCACTCTTAGATGTCCCATGCAACATTTCAAAACAAGAATTCCTCATAGAGCAGCTACTTGTACCCACATTTGGGCTATCAGAGTTTGAATTTTTGTGCAAAATTGTTGGTCTTGGTGATCCATTTGTACCATGATATATACACTTGCCTAAGAATAAAAGTCCTCCTGGAAAACATAACCCAGAACCTCAAAAAAGCTATTATCAAAAAGTCATCCCATTTTGTCATCCTAGGAGATACCCTTTATGTAGAAGCATTGAAGGAACCCTATTACATTGATTAAAAGATGAGTAGGCATTGAATTCCTTAACCAAGGTACATAATGACGTATGTGGTTCATGTATAACTGAAAGTATGTTATACTTCTATGAATCCTTGCATGCAAGGATACTCAATAATGAGTCCTTGCAAATCAATTCACAGCTCTCTATCCGAGAAGAGCAGGGATTGATATTGTGGCCCTCAGATTAACCCTGTTACCCCTACAAATACAATCTCGGAACGAGAGATTCAAAGAGGAGAAGCAAGAATGCCAATCTCCATGAATCCTGTTCTTGCAATGCAACAATGAAAACTAATCTAAATGGTTGTAAAATGCAATAAACCAAACTAATTTATTGAAATGAAAATTAATCTACATGCAATGCCATAAATGAATTATTTTGCAAATTAATCTACTATGAAGATTAAGCTAAAATGCAATATTAAACTATATGCTCTAAAACTAAGATGCTTATAAAATCAAACTAATGTAATCTCAAATGATAAAATTTAAATTTGTAGCATAAGTCTGATGTAAAAATTCGTGATTCTTTCTCTTTTTGAAATGAGAATGAGAGGGCTCATTTTATAGGCAAAAAGTGGAATTGAAGGAAAATTCAAAAGCAATGTGGGATAAATAGAAAAATAGAAACAAATCTTGATTGGAATTCTTTTTTTAGTTTATTTCCCTTTTAACTGATTTGTTTCCATTTTTTTCATCACATGATATTCTTGAGAGGATATTTCATTTATTTAATTTTATTTAAGATGATAATATCTCTTTTAATAAAATAAAATAAGATTATGTAATTTAGAAATGAATATTAATAAAATAAAATAATTTAATTAAAAATAGATTTAATTAAATAGCATCATTTTATTTAAGTAATATTAACTTCAATTAAATAACATTATTTTATTTATTAAAAGGGATTTATTTCTTTTGATAAAATAAAATTAATGAAGCATTCAAACCTTAGGGAAAATTGAAACATTTGAAATAGCTATGAATTGACTAAGAAATCTGATTTGAAAATGTGACAATCATTGATTCAAAAAGTTGATGTTGACAAATTAAATAAATGGGGCCCAAAGTCTAGGTGACCATTTTAGGTTGCATACATTTGCCCTTCTTTGACTAATGTGAGGTCGACTCGGGATCACATGCAGTCAAAGAATGGAGTTGCAATGTGAGATCGATTTGGGATCACAAAACAACTCAGATGTGAGGTCGACTCGGGATCACATCTAGACAAACATAAACAAAAGGCCTTTGAACATGAGGTCTATTCGAGATCACATCCAAAGTGAGAGATAAGAATCTCAAGCAAGGTTGCCCCAAGAGAAGCAATTGATGAATTGATAAAGTTGAATCAAGGATTGAAGTTTGATAGGTATTGCCCCCTCGTGATCGAAATCAAAAATTGAAAAATTTGATCAAATCAAACAAAAGCTAAGGTTCTTGATGTAAGATGAAAAATATAAGAATCACAGAACCTAGGTAGATCAGCAAGAAAATTATTCCCTAAGGTTGAATTAGAAGAAAAGAAGTGGGGTGAAATCGAATGGAAAGAAATGGAAAGAAGGAAGAGAATCTGCCTCAATAAAGAGGATGCATCAAAATCAATCAACTGTTTAAGATAGGGAATTTCGATTGAGATCAAGAAAGAAGATAAGGAAATGAAGAGCATTAGAATCACAGGTTGATGAAAAATCCACAAGAAAGATGAAGGAAACCTCTCAAACCCATATCTGACCTAAAAAGTGCAAATTAACATGAAGTCTAAATAATACCCAAGCATGAAAATACAAGGTGTACTTGCAATAGGGTAACATAGGTTTTTTTGTTTTCATCATTCATTAGAGAATGTAAGAGAACTTATTTTCATCATTAGGCCATTATTACCAGACATCGGACAATCACACAATCATCACTAGTCACAAACGCAACTATGAAGATATGAATGTGATTTATATTAGCTTGGAATGTGGAAAGATTCTAACATGAGCATCAAAGACATGAAGGTCAAGATGACTACAATGTTAGCTTACCCAATTTAATGTAGCAAAACCATGCTCGCATCAAGACATAAATGTCAGGATTACCATGAGAATGGTTGTGCAAAAAAATTCAAGGATGATGCCATAAATCTCTTAAGTGTGTCAAGGAGACAACAAGAGACACTGAAGAGGTTCAAGACAACACCCACAAGCAGAAAGCAAATAAAAACATGCCCCATGCCCCAAGTCCTCTAGCTATGCATCACAGAGAGACTTATTAGACAAGGACACTCAACGAAAATCAATATTAGTCAGCACACAAAGAAAAGATCATGGCATATCTCAAGCATTAAGTGTTGCAATTAAAAATTTTTAAGTGTGTAAACTAATACTGAGTTCCGAGGATAAGGATCGAATGCTTGCAAGTAGGTAAGATCACATGACCGAACTAGATAAGACCAAACTGATAAGTGTTGAAAAACACACGATGTCAGGGGTTGTGTTGAAAAACGCAGTTGGGTTAGTGTTGAAAAACACCATTTGCGAGGTGTCCTAAAGACAAGCATATCCAAGAGACCAAAGCTAAAACAGTGATGCCCCTAGACAAAGACAAAGACCAATTCCAAACCAAGGCAATAAGGACAAGGCATGATGGAGAAAGGCTAAGTGTCGAGGATGCATGCTAAGAAATGGGGATGCAAAGGCCTCAAGTAAGCACACTGTTTCAGTTTTACACTTGGAAGGAATTTTTTTGTATTTTTTTAGCATCATATTTGAATTTTTTTGGATTTTTTGACAATATATCAATTTTTTTTTTTTGTAATTTTTTCAGTATCATATATCAATTTTTTTGGAACTTTTTTTAGGGTCATAATTATATACAAAGGATGCCCCCAGACAGAACGGGCATCAAGGATAGAACTTCTTCAGGTGCAAAACATTGATAGGCTCAGGGAGCTACTCCCCCTCTTCAATAGATAGTAGATAGGCACCTGTGCCAAAAGCTGCTGTGATGATGTAGGGTCCAAGCCAATTAGGTTCAAATTTGCCCTTCTGTTCTCGATTCTGTTGGTTCTTAGGATTCTCTCGCAGGACAAGATCTCCTACTTGGAAATTCTCTAGGAATTGAACATTTTTGTTGAAGGCTTTGGACATTAGCTTTTGATAGACCCTCATATGGTCAAATGATGCTTCACAGCTTCTCATCAAGAAGTTCCAATTCTTACAATCTAATGGCCTTGATAGTCTTCATTAAGTAACTAGACCTTTGAGAGAGACCCGAAGTGATGGAATCTCAACCTCTAAAGGTAACCTTTGCTTATTGTGTATATGTGAGGGCAAAAGGTAGCGGTTGGGTCACGAATACTTTCGTTCTATAGGCCCACGAGGGCAGTTATCTGTAGGTGGAGTCTCTACAGGCCTACTATGGCTATTGTGCAAAATCTTGAGAATGGTTTTGTTTGAAGCCTCTGCCTGACCATTTCCTTGTGGGAAGTAAATGGAGGACAAATGTTGCTTTATCTTGAATCTTTGGCAGAGTTCTTTAAGGTCCTTATTTTTGAACTGACCTCCATTGTCAGTGATGATCTCAGATGGCACTCCATATCGACAGATGATATGGTTTAAAATAAATAAAGACATTGTCTTGCCTGAGGCAATAGAAAGTGGAACAACCTCTACCCATTTTGTGAAGTAGTCAGTAGCAGTGATAATGAACTTATGCCCACCTGATGAGTTGGGATGAATCTTCCCAACAAGGTCAAAGGCCCATCGCTGAAATGGCCAGTGAGATATAGAAGGAATTAGCTCCCTACCTAGAGCATGTATCAGGTGTCCATGTTTCTGACATTTTTCACAAGACTTAGCAAATGCTACTGCATCTATCTACATCGTAGGCCAATAGTACCCTACCCTAAGCAACCTTCTAGCCATGGAAAGACCATTAGAATTTCCTCCACATATGCCCTCATGGATGTCAACTAGCGCTTGATCAGATTCCTCCTTTTCTAAGCACCTAAGAAGTGTTCCATCTAGACCCCTCCTATACAAATCACCAGAGATGAGGGAATGGCGAGAGGCGTTGCGGATAAGGTTTCTTCTTTTAGATCGGTTAAATGTATCGGGGATGATGCCATCACGAAGATATGAGTAAATAGCACCATAGCGGGAGGATTCATGATTGACAAGGGTACAAATGATATGGCTTTCAGGTGAGTCAAATATGGGATATCGTAGCTCTTCCACCAGGAATTCATATCTAGACTCATGTTCCTCTAACTGAAGAAGTGAAGCAAGGGTGGCCATAGCATCAGCTACTTTGTTCTCAGCCCTAGGGATTTGCTGAAAGGTGACAAAAGTAAAATACCGTCTCAATGAATCAACCATTTTTTTGTAAGGTACCAACTTGTCATCTTTTGTTTGGTATTGTTCATTGACTTGGTTGATGATCAGCTGAGAATCCCCATAGATATATAGTTACTGATATTCCTTCTAGCCCATTTTAGTCCCTTTATCCAAAGCCTCATACTCTGGCTGTGACGTGCATGGAAGAGTAACTTGTAGATTTAGGAATAGTATACCCATGAGGAGAAACAAACAATACACCGACTCGGAACCATTTTATGGGGAGACCATCAAAGAGAATAGTTTCGAGGATCTTTGACCATGTACATAGATGCTCATCACGGAAAGTTGACTTGAATGGGCATATTATCTTGAATAGGGAAATTAATGATTGATCACGCAATAGCTTGGCCTTTGATTGCTTTGCGCTCAATATACTCTATGTCAAATTCAGAAAGAATCATCATCCATTTAGCAAGTCTGCCCGTGAGAGCAGCTTTACCGAGCAAGCATTTGAGAGGATCAATTTTTGATATGAGGTGTATGGTGTGCGCGAGCATATAGTGTCGCAATTTTTGAGAAACAAACACTACTGTAAGGTAAGATTTTTCAATACTAGTATAATTAACCTCATAAGAAACAAGAGTGCGACTAATATAATATATGGCCCTTTCTTTCCCTTGTTCATCTAATTGAGCCAACAATGCCCCCAGCGAAGATTCAGTAGCTGAGACATATAAAATGAGAGGTTTTTCTGGAATGGGAGGCATTAAAATGGGAGGATTTGCCAAGTATTCTTTAATTTGATCCATGCTCTTTTGGCAATCCTCATTCGGACACATTGAACACCTTTGTATGCAATTTTTTTATTTGAAAGGTTGTGCTCTATCTGCCAATTGTGAAATAAACCTCCTTATGGATTGAAGGCGCCCTTGAAGACTCCTCATTTGGCTGACATTTTTGGGAGGTGGCATGTTTATAATGGCTTGAACCTTTTCAGGTTCCACTTCTATTCCTTTAGCTAAAATGATGAATCCCAATAATTTGCTAGAAGTAACACCAAATGCACACTTTTTTGGGTTTAATCTTAGTTGAAATTGTTCCATGCGATCTAGAATCACTTCTAAATCAGCCAAATGTGTTCCTCTTCTCTTAGACTTAGCCAGGGTGTCATCCACCTAATCTTCCATATTCTTATGCATCATGTCATGGAAGATGGTTGTCATAGCTCTTTGGTAAGTAGCTCCTACATTTTTCAATCCAAAGGGCATGACATTCCAACAATAAGTACCCCAGGCACATGTGAATGCAGTCTTTTCTTGATCCTCAGGAGCTATCTTGATCTGATTATACCCAGAAAAACCATCCATCAAAGAATAGATCTCATATCCTGCTGTCATGTCCACTATCATGTCTATGTTAGGAAGTGGGAAATCATCCTTTGGGCATGCTCTATTAAGATCTCTAAAGTCTGTGCAGATTCGAATGGTTTTATCAGGTTTAGAAACAAGTACAATGTTGGAAATCCAGTCAGCATAGTCTATGGCTCTAATGAATCCTGCACCAAGGAGCTTTTCTAATTCAGCTTTCACTAAAAGAGCTATATGAGGGTGCATTTTTCTCAACTTCTGTTTGACTGGTTTCACACCTAGAGCTATGGAAAAATGATGCATAATGAGATTAGTGTCCAACCCTGGCATGTCTGAGTATGTCCATGCAAAGTTAATTTCCTTCTTTTGGAGGAACTCGGTATAGGCTTTCTTTTCTTCAGGTGATAAAGATTTAGCCAAGTGTATAATTTTTTGAACTTCCTCTGTGCCCAAATTAACAGCTTCTGTAGGTTCAACCAATACTGATGATCTATCCTAGAAATAGCTTGGGAGACTATCAAGTACCTCATCCGTAGGTGCCTCTGGGAGGTTTTCACCTTTGGATATGTCTTTTATTTTTACTTTTTTTGGTTCTGACACCGCCACATAGTGGTTTTCGCCATCAGAACTCTTATTCTTTTTTTCTTTTCTTTTTATCTTATGACTAAGGTACTTGATGTCAAGTTCTATCATACTAGTAGTTGATTCACTGGTGGAAGAGACTACAGGTTCAATGGCATTTAGATAGCAGGTGATCTCATAGTCATTGTGAAATGTCAAGAGTTGAGGCTCTTGGTACCGTTGAGACCAATCAATAAGGTTGGGGTGAACAATGGGTAGGTTGATGACTGGTTCAAGATTAAGGATATAGGTGGTGTCATCTCTGGTGACTGTAGAATTGGAATCTGTCAAGTTTTCCTCTAAAGTGTCTAAATTAGAATTTATCCTAGCAAGCGAAGAATCGTCTACTAATGCGACATGTGGGTTCTAATCTTCTAATCTAACACATAACTCGTCAGTTACATCAGGTTGAGAACTATAAGCATGGACAACCTCCATATCCAAGTCAACTGTTGCATCTGAGAGTGAATCCCATTCAAACTCATGAGAGTCTATTTCTGAATTATTGTTGGAGCCTCGTGATGCAAAAGCCTCAAGATTTGGAAGAGGCTCCTCTCCTCTAGAAATTTGCTCAATCACAAAATTATCTGAATTATCACCATCCGTTGTAGCTGGGATGGAGACACTATCCATAGTAAATCTTGCATTCATATAGTCACTATCTATTGCAAATGAGATAGGAGGACTATCAATTATTAAATCCCTTGAATCTTTCCAAAGGAGATTTGTTGAAGGTATCCAATCATCTATTATGTCTTGTTGATTGGTCAAATCTGGTACATATTATGTGTCATCTTTACTATCCCGCCTATCAGAAATGGGGACAGTGCATTTATTGTTGTTCATAAAGCCTAGGCCAACCGGTTTCTTAGACTTACGTGCAAAAAGATCATGATTGAGTGGTTCGGCTCTAGCATCTAACCTGCGACTAAGAGGGCCATATCCTGGATAACCCATCTGCTTGACAAAATTATATCCTCTTCCATAGGACTTAGGAGAGGGGGAGAAATTTTCATTGTGCTGGTATTTCTCCTCTTTGTATATCCAATCTCGAACAGCTACTTCCTCTTTTTCATCTTGTATTGGTACTGAGGATTCAACAAACTTTTCAAATAGTGTCATTGCTGAAGATGATGGTTTCATCTCCTGTGAAGGCTTTCCATATGTCCTAGGGGAAACAGGCATCTTTGCAAAAGAGTCAAGTTGATACCCCCCATACCAAGGTCTACTGACTTAAATTTTTTTTGATAGTCTGCTAAAGTTGTTTCATAATCCTCTGCTGCTCGGTTAAGAGGGACATGAACATTAGCTAAGATTGAGTTAATCGATAAGGTGTTATCCCCTGGTATGCAAATTTTTGTTCCATTGTAGGGGAACTTAACACACTGGTGGTAGGTAGATGGCACTGCCTGCATATCATGAATCCATGG
>VDFB02000017.1:5643491-5672783 GCA_007258455.2 Sequoia sempervirens | reverse complement strand
TTATTGGATTCATATGGAAGGATGAAACCTTAATTTCAAATAAAAGAACGGAGAATATATAATAATAAATGAATGTATGGTGAAAAAATGTTACTTCCATTTTAAATAGTACTTCATACTAAATAATATAGTGTTAATTCAAAGTAAGTGGGTGGAATTTTTATCATAATATTTAACTTTAATATATTGAGAAAATATATTAATTACATCCAAATTAATTCCTAATAATAATATAAGTACATTGAACTTTATATTTTCATATACAATTTTCAAACCAATCAAAGTGTCCAATTATACTTTATTTAAATTATTAAATTCAAATTTATTTCATATAGTTCAAATTTGCATATACCCATGACAATTTCCATTTTGATGTGTGTATATTTATATTTAAATATATTGTATATAAGAATAATTTCAAAGATTCAATACTAAATAAGTCACTGACATATCCATTTGACATAATATTTTGATTGACAATAAATTTATTATATGGTGGAATTGTTTAAAGTTGTGTAAGTTTCTTTCTATAAATATTAATATAAAAAAATGTACATGCACATTGAGTTCTATGGAATAAATTCCAAGCACTTTGGATTAAATTTTCACCTTTTATGGTTATACCTAATGTGGAATGTTAATGCATTTTATATTATATGGAACCTATGGAACCTAAATGACATCATTTATTTAATAAATACTAGTCCTAAATGACAATATACCTATAATGCACCTATTATTATACTATCTAATAAGATTGATCATTGCAACAAGTAAATAAATGTGTGACTACTTACCTTTACAAATGACTACCTTGAACCTTTCTTCTCAACTTAACAATTAAAAGTTGAGCTAATTTCATTCACTATAGTAACCTACAAATTTATTTGGTAATTTATAAGTACAAGTTGACACGCCTCTTCTCATTATTTAGACTAATTGAATGAGGAAGAATATCGCGTGTCAACAATTTAATGCTATTTTTAAATTTAAGAACCATATTAGAAACTAAAACTACCTAGGTAAAAAAATGTTCAATTAATAGAGGTAGTTGGCATAAATAAGGAAAAATAGAAAAGGAAGTATGAAATGAGATAGAGTATTACACACTCACCCATTTAGAAAGTACAAAAGGAGACTTCTAAAAAATTTACAAGTAGGAAATGATTTAGGGATATTCACAAAGAATGACAACATGAAGAGGAACAAGACAATAACCAAGGAACTTGAGATCAAAGTGACAATCACATGGTAAGCTTGTTTTTCAAGTACGGTAAGTGTATGGAAATGAGATAAAAAATAGGGTCAAAAGTTACTATTTAAAAAAAAAATTAAGCTAAAGTTGAAATTGGATGAGTAGTTTGAAATGTGTATGCTCAAAATTTGAAGATATGATACAAATAATGATTATATTATTCTAAATATAGTTTCTAAAATAGTAAATATTTTTACAAATAATTAAGATTAAGGAGATAAAACACTTATCATACACAAAAGTGTTTCTATTTTTTTTAATAAAATATAACATAGTGTATAGTGTGTGCCCCCTATTTTTAATTTTTAATTTTTTTAATATTAGAAACCTACTATAAAGATGATTTCATACAATATAGGAGTTGATACTCTAACCAAAATGACACAATTACATCAAAAAATAACTACAACAAATGATTAATGCAATAAAATTACGTCAAATATATAACATCATAAATTTATAAAAATCTCATTCATTCCCAACATCCGTTTTTGGTTCATATAGTCATAATCATAAATACCAATAGGAGGCTCAACCTCCTCTTCAAGAGCTACATCCCTATCCATTGGTTCACAACTATTTTTATTTATAGCCTTTATTATTCTTTTCTTGACTAGATTTGAAATGATATTCCATTGATATAATTCTTTAATTTGTTTAGATCATCTTCATTCAAATTATTTCTTCCTTTGGGCTAAAATGATTTTTTTTTATCTCCTTTGTGTACAAGATTGGGATACATTCTTTAAATAGGATAAAAACCTATCTCATATATTAGGTATTATTAAAAGCCAATTGGTGAAAATATAGCCATGAGTGAGTACTACAAGTTGCATTTTTTTGCACTTATTGAATATTCTTTTTAAAAAAAAAACAAAAATTGGTTGGCTCTTAAAATTTGTTAGGATTAAGGTGTCATTTATTGGGATATGATGTTTTACACCATTGCATAAAATGATTTATTATAATGTTGTAATCAAATAATTATTTAGTTGTAATGCACCTAGGTGATGTGGTTGATCACACTAGGTAATTATTTGGGGACCACTTTATGTTGTATTGTAACATTGTATTATTATCCAACGTGTGGGAGACATGTGATAATAATTTAATATTGGAGAAATATTAAATAAAGTGAAAAATTAGTAGCTAATATTAAATAAGGGATTAGTGGTTTAGTGTTCACATGGCTTTATCTTACCACTAGTTGTATTTGTGTGAGCTTGATTCTAGATAATCAAGTACATGTTTAGTTGTTAAGGTTTGATAGGTTAGTGGGCTCTCATTATTGATTCTTTATGAGGAGTGCATATGTGAAGTATGGCATGGGATGTATGGATTCACGCTTGGACACATGAGGATGCATTGAGAGGATTGATGCTTTAGAGGTATTTATTGTAACTATTGTACTATTTTATTGATGAATAATACAATGGAGTATGGATGATTTTGGAGGATGGGTTTTTCCCTCTTGAGGGTTTTCCTAGGGTATAACTTGTGTTATCTTGTGCCTTTTCTATTTAATCTATGTATTATGGTTATTTGTACATACATGTTTATCTCTCATGGGGTTATGTAGGAAATGGATTAAGATAGTTGGTTGAATGCAATATTTCCTAACAAGTGGTACCAGAGCTTTTATGGTTGATGGATTTTTGTTATAACCCTAGTTTGAGAGTTTTACAAAGTTGAATCCATTGCTATTCATGATAGATTAGAGGCATTGCAAGATATAGAAAACATGTAGTTGTTTGCATGTAGATTTGGGCTTTTTTTATTATTATCAAGATTTGTTGGGTTTATTGTAGATCTAAAGTTTTAAAAATTTGGGTCAAAAGGGTTTTCTTGATTTGAGTTTTCATATGAGGGTTTTATAGGAAAAATTTCATGGATGACCTCTTGAGACAAAATGGACCTCACCATTGGATTAAGGAGGCCTCGGACATGAAAAATGACATAAAATTTTCCCCAATTTTGAGAGGTTGAAAAAAATGCAATTTTTTTAATCAAAAGGCCTATTCAACAGTATGACCTAGTTGGAGGGAAAAAAATATTAAAATGGTTAAAAAAACCTGATTGAAAAAGCTTATTAAAGGGTTTTAAAAATTAAAAAAAAATGGGCTGGTATGGGGTCAGTCTATTGCAAATGTACCTGGCCATGACTTTGTTTCAACCGTTGATGAAATATTTTAATGAATTACCATCCTTTAAAGTTCTTTGAATTCTTTTAAAAATGAAAATGGCTGTATAAACTTTAGGGAAAATCCTTTTAATATATAAGTTTAAATTAAATCATTTAAACCATCTGCCCACCCGCCCGAGTCTCCATTAAAAGTTTCATTTTAAAATATTAAAAGGAAAAATTTCCACATTTTACAAATCTAATTTTTAATATTTTCAAAAAATTAAATGGATTTTAATTGGGAGTGGGGTCCACCAAAAGTTGCCTATATAGTTAAATCAAACGTTTTTTTTTCAAACTTGCATAAATTTTGACCATGATGACAAATTTTCAACATCTTATACTTATTTGGAAAGCTAGGTTTGAGCACTACACAATGGTATAGGTTTGGTTCCATGATTTTTCTATTTTGATCAGTTTTTGGGGTCTAAAAGTCAAATTTTCTCGGTTGCACGATTTTGAGCATAAATTTTGCATATGGAATAATATTTTCAATTTCGAAGAGGCGTTGGAGAGAATTTACAGCAAAATACATAGTGGTTCAAGATTGTTTATTAGTTTGTGATGCTAGAAGATTTTGGTACTTGTTTGATTGCTTATAGGAGCTTGAGATTTAGGGTGTGATTGTGTGAGCATATGGACAAGTTAAGAGGTGAAACCTTGAGAGATTAAATGTTTTCATATGATATTTATGATGGTATATATGATAATCAATTTAGTGCTTCTCGGTACATGTTTAAAAGATTTTTTAAGAGTTGGACTTTGATGGTGATAGGTACACAGGTTATCTTCGATTTTGAGGACATGGTTTAACATGAGTGGAGACTTGGAGTCTTGTATGGGTGATAGTTGAGTGTAGGTACATCGATGGCTATGGTTATGGTGTTATGGGTATGTAGGTACACTTGTGTATTAGCACAACATGATTATGCATGTGGGTATGTGGTGGTGATATGATTTGGTATAACGATATTGTTCTTATCTTCTTAATGCTTGTATGGTTCCTTGAATATAGTTACTCATTTTCGGACATGGTTGGAAAATCAAATTTTTGGTTGATTTGGTGTTTGCATCTTGATGTCTATAGGATTATCTTCGTTGATATTTCAGTTTGTAGGTTACTAATTTGATTATGAGTTTTCATGTTCCAATGGTTGTATCTATGAGTTGTTGGAAGCTTGCAGCCATTTAAAGGCAACTTCCACATAACCCAAAAGAGAAATCTATGTAACTAAGTATTATGAATCCACATGCAAGAGAATAGACAACATACACATGAAAATATGGCGCAAGATATACCTTGGGAGAACCCTCAAGAGGGAAAAAACCCAACCTCCAAAAGCATCCATCTCTCATGTATTATTGAACAATAAATATTACAATACATCTTTAGAGTCTCCATGAACACCATTGAAGCAATAATCCCTCTCCAAAATCCATGTGAACAAGCATGCAACCACAAATCCCATGCCATGCTTCAAACCCTCAAAAATGCTAACTAAAGCTAACATGAAAACTTCCCATTTCTAAACAACTACCCTTGTTGTTGCTTTTATAGAAGCAAGCTCCCACAAAACCACCAAGTGGTATTACAAAAAACCATGAGAATTAAACCATAAGATTACAAAACCATGTCCCCATATTTAATATTGGGTACTTTATTTATTTATTTTCCCCAATATTAAATAATTACATTTTTATAGCTTTAACTTATGTCCCAATGTTACATACATCATAAAGTGGCCCCAAGAATAATTACATTAAATACATTATGCAAGTTGTACAACACACCTTTTCCTAACATTCTCCCACTTGTTGTATACATTGTGTAAGGGGAACAAGTAACCTCAAAACATGAATCAAATGAACAATCCATAAAGCCACATATACCATCATGGAATCAAAGTACTCCATGTGCTCCATAAAGATACCTACAACAAGAATCAAAGTGAACACCGTCTCAAGCATAATGCTCTCATCCTCCATCATGCCAATGCACAAAGATAAGAAGCCATCCAATAGAGAAGCCACACAATCTGTCACAATGACGCATAAGTCCTACCTCAACCGATATCCCAAACACATACACTCAATCCAAAGGTAACAATATGCACTAGTATTTGTCAATATACACAAACCCATAGCTTAAACAACACCCACAACAAGTTCCAGTACAACCAACTATCCATACCTCCAAGGTATACAAACCATAGTAAACTCATGCCATAAACATATACACCCATAAACTGCAATCATAAACTTCATGTGCAAAACCTATCAAAGAATGACATACACATCCAAGAGCTCCCATTGCATGGGTAATGAAAATATGAAAAAGATCAAGGTATACCAAGTCTACCAATAGCATCATAAAAAAAGTGTAAACAACATCATGTAGAACCAAGGAATCATCCCCAATGATATGAAAACCTATAAGAGCAACGCTCACCACAAGTCTCCATAGCTCTTCCAAGTTCTCCATACCCAACGAAGGAAAAAGATAAAGGAACCTCCATGTAATCACCCAAGAACATAAGTGAAAACACATGACCACAAGATAGTTATCACAATAGCTCCAACCAAACCTCAAACCAATGTAATGTGAAACTAAACATCTAAGAAGATAATAAATACTAAAGAGAGAATCATTGCACATCATATACCTATAGAAAATCCTTCTACATACATCTCTAAATGCCAACTATGTCAAGTATGATCTCCTCCACAACACCCCTAAAGAAAATCCATAACAGCACCCAACCATGCAATCACCAAGATCAAACATAACATATGTATCATGTAATCAACATAGATGTAAGCCTCTCAAGCTAAAGAAGATCAAACTAAATCCATTCCCAATTCATAAGGAAATAAGCCCAATACATCTCCTAAACTCAACATCAATGAATGAAATCACAATGAATAAAGAGATAGACATGGAAACACTCCTCAAATGAATCCTCCATAACCATATATTCATAGCTCAAGATCCATATGCATGAGAAGATAAAGCATAAACATAAAGCACCTGAAAGAAACAATGGGAAATACCTCTCAAGTGAAACCACCGAGTAGACCAAGAGTGGGGTAATGAGAATGCTCCTCCAAGACTTCCATGTCATCATGAATCATCCAAGAACACTCTCCTCATAGGTCCATGTTGAACTCATGTCCAACAAAGATGTAGGCTCGTCAGACTTCATACTGAAAACTCATCAAGAGGAACCATCTCAACATATGTCTCTAATCACAAAAGAAATCAAGCCTCACCTATGTCTCCAAGTATCCATAAGTACCTGTAACCAACCAATCCATGCCAAACTCCAAAAGCAACATAGCACCATCATGAAGTAATCAAGCAAATGATCAATGTACCCAATACCAAGAGAACCAGCCAAGATCAAAGTCGTATATCCAATCGTAAATCAAGAACATAACCATGACATCATGATCTCACACCTCTTCATAGGAGATCACATACAACAATGCATATATCATGGTCTCAAGAGAATGAGTACCATGCCAAAACTCTAACATGTGATAAAGAGTAAACCATGACATAATACCATAAAACTCTAACCAAGAAAAAACATCACTAATTAATATGAATATAACCATCCCCTTTCAATAAAACCCAAGATGCCAATGACCCCTCACTGCATAGAATTAGAATCCAAAATTCCATCCATGACACCATCAAACACTATAGAGGAACATCCACCATTAAATGGTGAATCCACATCATTGCCAACAACTCCCACTAAACTGTGATATCGAGTCACACATGGCATCATGACTACCATCCTCTCCATGAAGATAAACCAAGTCTACACACACAACTGAACTATCAGTAACATAATAAGTAGAACCAAAATCTCTAAGCCAAGAAGATACCTACAACTACCAAGCCATCGTAAACATATTCAACACTGCCAATCCATCATTGTCAAAAACTCCCACTGAAAAGTGTAATCAAGTTATCCATGACATCATGATAACAATATCCTCATGAAGATCAACCAAAAGGCCCTCACACAATCAAAGAACTCAAATGTAACAAGAGCTCCCAAAAGGCAAAGTAAAACCATGATCCTCATACCAAGAAGATACACCACCACAACCTGAAACAAGATCCAATCCAACACCACCATAATGCACTTGTATAAACCATCATGACATTCCAAAATCTTTAATGAACAAGAAACATCCATGACACCATGATCACCACCAAATGTACCAACAACTCAACCCAACTATGTCTGTGACATATTTGCATAACATAGTCAACTGCATAGGTCTCATATCATGACTGTACCTGGTAATACCATCTCACCTCTGCAATATGACAACAAAACCAACAAACCAAGTGACTAAACCAAGCCACCAAACTGAATATACATCAACACTGAAATATCTATGGGCAAAGACAACCCATGTCCAAGTCATATATGCAACATGTAAGTATAGACTACCTACAATGCTACATAACTTGTAGAAACCACAATGAAGCATAAAAATCAGACCAAACACTGATAACCATGTCAAAAGAGAATACTTTGAGATGTACAACTGAGTTACAATGAATCCAACATCAAATCTCCAAGATCTGATCATCCATAAACTCATAGTATCACCATAGTCAAAGTAACCCATAAACATCTTAGATAAACAAAATAGAAAATAAGCCATACCAAAATAACTCCAAACCTAGTCCACTATGTAGAGCTCTAACCAAGCTTTTTGTTGACTATTCAAAGTCCAAAAACCGACTCTGTATGCACCCAATATGCCCTCTCAAAGCTCAAATAGAATACTTGAATTTGACAAAGAAAAACACTGTCAAAACTGCAAAATATGGAAAAATATCTAGCACTATAGCATAGAGCTCTGAACCAACTTTCCAATGACTACAAGAAGTTGAAAATCTGACATTGTGGACGATAGATATGCCTTTGGAAACAAAAACTATCCAATTTGACTATAAGGGTAAATCAAGGTGGACCCCACTCCTAAAACCAATTTAATTTTCACTTTATCAAAGATGGAGGATTTTTTAAATGTTTAAAATGAAAATATTAAAAAGAGGAGGTGGGCGGTAATTGATTTAATTTGATGTTTAAATACTAAGGGCTTTTTCACTTTTACACAACCTTCTTTTAAAACTTTTAAAAAAGAATGTTTCCAACGTAAAAAGCCGACTTGACTCTATTATGTAAGGTAGTTAAAATAATTAACTACTAGGCTCATACGGAAATTGTAGACAATGGTATTCTGACGTACCACAGAGTACTGGGTTTGCATAGGTGTACCAGGGGCACCTTATTTTATATATATATTTTTAAGAATTTTTCAATAAAACTTTTGAATGCCAATTTCAATTTTTTTATTTATTTTAATTTATTTTCTAGGGACAAAATTTTAATATCGATAGACAAATATTTTGAATTTCATATTTTTAATATTTTATTTTCTAAGAAGGTTGTACCACTGCAAAAATAAGGTATTTTACAAAAAAAAATTGCATTTTTTCCCAATAATCAAAATAGGGAAAATTATATATCAAAATTCGTCTCTCGACCAAGTTAGATCCAATTATGAGGTCTATTCTATTCCTGGAGGTCTTCTATAAAATTTTTCCCACAAAACCCCCACTTGAATGCAAAACCAATAAACCCTTTTCACCCAAAATTTCTCACACCCCAAATCTACAAACAACCCATCAAAATAGCAAACCCAAAACCCTAGATCTACAATAAACAACCTACAAAGCCCTCATATCTTTCCATTCCTTTCATTCTTTTATGCAATGCATAGATTCAAACTTAAACAAGATTTTTCTCAACCAAGGGTTATACAGCCACAACCACAGCTCTAATAGCACTTGTTGAAAACTTGCAGCCATTTAAACACAATTTTCACATAACCCAAAAGAGAAATATATGCAACTAAGTATTTAGAATCTACATGCAGAAGAATAAACAACATACATATGAAAATATGACACAAGATATACCCTAGGAAAACCTTAAAAAGGGAAAAAACCTAGCCACCAAAAGCATCCATCTCTCATGTATTATTCAACAATAAAGAATACAATACATCTTTAGAGTCTCCATGAACACCATTGAAGCAACAAGCCCTCTCCAAGCAATCCATGTGAACAAGAATGCAACCACACATCCCATGCCATGCTTCAAACCCTCAAAAATGCTAACTAGAGCTAACATGCAAACTTCCCATCTCTAAACAACTACCCTTGTGGTTGCTTTTATAGAAGCAAGCTACCACAAAACCACTAAGTGCTATTAAAAAAAACCATGTGACTAAAACCATGAGATTACAAAACCATGTCCCCATATTTAATATTGGGTACTTTATTTATTTATTTTCCCCAATATTAAATAATTACATTTTTACAACTTTGACTTATGTCCCAATGTTACAACATAAAGTGGCCCCAAGAAAAATTACATTAAATACATTATGCAAGGTGTATAACACACCTTTTCCTAACACGAGTTATGCAACCTGTAGGTGTGTACAACCTATCGGGTTGCACTCAGATGAATCAAATATGGACTGTCTATATCTAACATGTTTGATTCATTGGTGTTGCATATTTCATTAGTTGGCCTTATGAGTGGTCGTTTATGCATTGGTATGCTGCTTTGGGATGTGAGCTTGGATGGTTAGAGTACTTGATTATTCGATTGATGGGACTTGCATCATGTGGTTTGATCATGATGTCATGATAACTTGGTACATTCATTTTTTATATAGTTTTAGTGGGACCTTTTGATAGTGATGTCTTGATGGAAATTGTATGTAACTTCTTGGCTTGGAGATCTTGGTTTTACTTGTATGTTACTGGCATTGTAGTTGAATGTGTGAAGACCTAGATGATCTTTAGTGGGAGTTGTTAGTAATGATGTGGTTGCATCATTGGTGATGGTTATCTTCATATGATTGGAGATGTGGTTTGTTTAGAGTATGTTGATATAATTTCATGGTTTACTCTTTATGATATCTTAGAGTTTTGACATGATATGCATTCTCTTGAGACCAGGATGTATGTATTGATGCATGTGATCTCCTAGGAGGAGATGGTTAGATCATGTTGTCATGATAGGTTCTTGATTTTTTGGTTGGAGTTTTGACATCAATCTTGGTGGCTCTCTTTGTATTGATTACATTGATCATTTTCTTGATTACTTCATGATGACCTTCTATGTTGTTTTTTCCGTTTGGAATGTATTGATCAGTTACAGGTGATTATGGATACTTGGAGATGTGAGTGATGGATGGAATTCTCTTGCGATTAGAGATATTTGCTTGAAACAATTAATCTTTGGAGGATGTAGCAGGAAGACCAGGGAACTTTCACCTGGATATGGACACAAGTTCATGGTGGACCTGTCTCATGCTTTAAAGAGATGATTTTACATGTAACTTATGGTGCAAGCCTATAGTCAGACTTGGAAAGTAACTTCTTGGAAGTAAATTCTGATGCACCACTTCAAAGGAATTTTTTGGATGATATGGTACTAGCTTCTAAAACAATTAGCTCTTAGTAATGTTTTGGGGATATTATTTTTGGGCCCCTATACATGCAAAGTTTTGTTCAATTAAGAACCTCCCAACCCTTATGGGTTTTTATGCATCACAAGGATACTGAGGGAGAATACATTGGCATAGGATAGTAGCACCTAGTGAGTGATGAACTTTCCTCACACTCACAAAAGATTTATATAGTGGTCTAGAAAGAAAGTACCGCTTGGGTCACCTACGAGTTCTCCGACGCGGGAGTTTCCTCAATAGGAAGGCCCTCTAAAAAGGTATTCTTGAAAAGAAAGGTGAGGAACTCAAAATGTTTTCACTCACCCAAGATCGCCAAAAGGTGCAAGGGGAGAAGAAAAACATCCAATTTTCCACTCATTGAACGCACAACATACACTTCATAGCAAATTGATTCTTTTTAAACACCTCGATAGTTGTTATCCCCAAAAATATGTGAATAACACAAACAAATTCTTCTTTTTATTTGCACCAGTATGAAATATTCAAGATATCAGTCATTTAAAATAGCAATGGTACAAGAAAAAAGAAAGAACTTGTTCATTTTTAAGCCCCAAATATCAGTGTTTCTAAGAAATAAGGCCTAGTTCTAACGTGGTCAAAAAAACTAAATTGAGCATGTATCAACAAAATGGAAATTGTTTTGTGATCCTTTTGATGCACCAAAATTAAAGTTCCTAATTATGAAAACATGAAATGTCTTCATTTTTAGAACCCAAAATTTGAAGTGTTTTTTTTTTCTTTGTTCTTTTTATGAGCACCAAAATTAGAGTTCCTAATGTAAGAAAACTTAAAAATTGGTTCATTTTTTATAGCACCAAAAAAAAGTGAGTTTTTCTTGTTCCTTTTAGAGCACCAAAATCAAAAATTCCTAATTTAAGAAAGGTAAAAAAAAAATCAATTTTAAGAACACCAAAACCAAATGTCCATTTTTCTTGTTCTTTTTAGAGCACCAAAATTTAGATATTCCTAACTTAAAAAAGCTCAAAAAGTGGTTAATTTTTAACAACATCAAAACCAAATGTGTGTTTGATTTGTTCTATTTAGAGCACCAAAACCAAATTTTCCTAAGTTAATTAAAAATGTTTATGGATCAATAAATATTTTATCGATCGTCTTCCCTACAAAAAATAAAAAACAAGTTAGATTCATGAAAATATTGCATTCAAATCCATTAGTACCTATTACACATTCAAAAACAAGCAAACATTAGCAAAGAAATCCATTACAATAGTGCATGATCTAAGCACTTGTCTGTCAAAGCAAATGCTCAGAAAAGAATGCAAAAGCGCCCCTGTCAAAATTAGATGCTCAAATCTTTGAGTAGATGCTACCGTTGTCAAAAACAAATGCAAGGTTTTAAAAGTAGATGCAAGGATCTTGTTGCAAGTGTGTAGTTCCCATGTCAGATGCTTAGTTCTTAGTGTCAAGTGTACAATTTTTTTTATAGTCAAGTGCAAACTTTTTTCTGGGAAATGCGTGAATTTTTTTTCAAAAGTGCTTCTGAGACCTGCAACTTCACAAATGGCTCAAATGAACATTAATGTATGGGACAAGGGTCCCACCGGGCATGCCAGAATGTGTGAGGGGGCAAATCATTAGATGTTAAACAAGAAAAATGTGCTCGAAATGAGAATCTAAACTAGGATCAAACACATTAATCTAAAATCTAATCCTACACATATAAAATGCAACTAATCTATTTGAACACACATTAAGAAATTTATGATTGCTAAATTGAATGAAAACAAAAAGAACAGTGTTACCATGCCATATTGGAGTTTATTTGCTTGATGTTGGATTGTTATTATCACCGCGAAGCCTCCATAGTTTGTGAAAAGATTCATGAATGATGCTTAATGTTGGTTGATCGAAGGAATGGTGAAGCTCTATCAATGGTGATCTTAAGAACACTTCCTTGCATAAGGTATGTTGATTCTTTGATCCTTTTTTGTGAGGAGAGAGGTTTGTTATATAGAAAATGAGATTTTGAATCGACAATTAGGATTCAACAATGTTGGATCAAGATCAATTGATGAGGGAGCAACCCAAGACACAAAAAATGAACACACCAAATAGAGACTGTTATTTTATTATTCTGAATATGATCTTCTTACATGCAGAGGATTTGATATCCTCAAGCTCTAGAAATATGCAAACTATAGAATTACAGAAAAACCCCTTTTCGTAGTATGCGAACTTGTCCCCAAAAAGCTACCAAAAATCAGAAATCTTGCCCATAAATAGAGCTCCTTTCGAATTTGGATCCAGAACAACATTCCAATCTTAGTTTCGGTAGTTTGGTGCCTAAATTACAATTTGAAATTCAAATTTAAATTCACATTCAAAAATTAGAACATTTCTAAAAATTCACCAATTTATGGAAGCCATAACTTTTAATCCAATCATCAAATTTTCAATGATAATACCTTTTCAGAAAGCTCTTGAAAAGATGATATGCTGCAAAGTAGGGCCTATGACTAGCTACTTTGGATTTTTGAAAATTTTTGGGCCCATCCGGTGCCTCTAAGGACCTCAAATTTGGCTTCGAATATTTTAAGAGCTAACGGGGTATCTAGAAATGCAAAAACATCTAAGAAACAACCAACAAGAAATTAAAATCTTTCTTTTCTTTGGGTGATGCAAGATTTCCCTTACACCATTGGATGCTTTTGCATCAAAAACCCAGGGTAATTTGATAAGTGACCCCATCATGTCACAGATGGCTGAGGAAAAACCAAGCAGTCAACCTCTGTTTTGGGCAGCCAGGATGAATCTCCCACCAGCCTTCCTCTCCATTTCACCAGATATTCTTCATACTACCTGTTTTTGGTACTCCTTCCCACATGGCTATCCAAGATTTCTTCAATCTCCTCCTTATCTCACATAGGTGTGGGAATGTTGCACTATTCTATTGCTGGACCATTCTCTGTGCCGCTTTCATGATACTCTGTCAAATTTGCAATGTTGAACACAGGGGAAATGTTGACTCCATCTGGCAACTCTACCTCATATGCATTCACTAAATCAGGCCTCTTTAAAATTTTATAGGGCCTGAACTTCTTCATCTTCAATTTGTTATAGGTTCCTACTAGAAACCTTTCCTTCCTCAAGTGGACCATCACTTCATCTCCAATCTGAAACTCCTTATTCCTCCTGTTCTGATATGCCTTAGCCCTATACTGCATATTCATCTTGTTAATATGTTCTCGTACCTTCTCATGTATATCCTTGATGTGTTCTACAAAATCTTCAGCTTCGACACTTATCTTCTTCTCTTGGTCCATCTTTCTCAATTATGGAGCTATCCTAGGGCTTTTTCCATACACAATCTAGAATGGTGATCTACCAGTGCTTCTATTGACAAAATTGTTGTAAGAAAATTCTTCTTGGCATAAAATCAAGTCCCACCCCTTGGGTTTATCTCCTACCAAGCATCTCAGTAGGTTACCCAGACTCATGTTCACAACCTCTGTTTGCCCATCTGTTTGTGGATGGTGTGCAGAACTAAACTTCATCTCCATTCTCAACCTCTGCCAGAAGGTCCTCCAAAAGTATCCCACAAATTTGGTGTCATGATCTGAGAAAATACTCTTTGGCAGACCATGTAGCTGCACCACCTCTTTGAAGAACAAGTCAGCAATGTGGACTGCATCATGGGTCTTCTGACATGGAATGAAATGTGCCATTTTTGAAAACCTGTCAACCACCACAAATATTGAATTGTTCCCTCTTTGTGTCCTTGGAAAACCAAGAACAAAATCCATACTTATATCCAACCATGGCATCTCTAGTACAAGTAAGGGCTGATATAACCCTATATTCTAGCTCACTCCTTTAGCCATCTAAAATACCTTGCAACTCTGTACATACTTCTTTACATTCTATGAAAACTGAGGTCAATAATAATGCTCACTAATAATGGCAATAGTCTTATCCTTACCAAAATTTCCTACCATTCCTCCACTGTGCTTCTCCTTTATCAGGTTCTCCCTCATGGAACTCCTCATAATACAAAATTGGCTTCCCTTAAACAACGTGCCATTCTAAATTATGAAATCTAGCCACCTTGTCCTGTCCATTGTAACAGGATCCATGCAAGCTTTCCAAGCCTCTACAAAATCAGGATCTTCTGGATACAATGTTTTGAGTTCATTGAACCCTTGACCACTTCAATCTGTATCTCTATCATCAATGTATACCTCCTACTTAAGGCATCAACAACCCTATTCGACCTTCCACTCCTATGCTTTAGAACAAAGGTATAGCTCTACAAAAATTCTACCCATTTCATATGCCTCTAATTTAATTTTCCTTGACTATTCAGATACTGTAATGCTTGATGATCAGTATACAAAACAAATTCCTTCGGAAATAGATAATGCCTCCATTTCTTTAGTGCTTGAACTATTACATTAAATTCTTGATCATATACAAAATACTTTCTCTTGGCATCATTTAACTTTTCACTAAAATAGGTAATGGGCTTACCTTCTTGGCTCAACACTGCTCCAATGGCACAACCACTAACATCACAATCCACCTGAAACACCTTATTGAAATCTGGGAGGGCTAGAACAGGCTGCTCCGTCACCTTCTACTTCAATAGTTCAAAACTTTTGGCCACTCTAGTGCTCCATTTGAACTCTTTTCTATCCCCTCTCATTGTTTTAGTCAGGGGTTCACAAATACTATTGAAGTTTCTAATGAACTTTCTATAAAAACTAGCCAAACCATGGAAAGATATCACCTCAATAGTAGTTCTTGGGGTAGGCCATTCCAAAATAGCCTTTGCCTTCTTTGGGTCCATCTTGAGAGCTTCTTCCTAGACAAAAAACCCTAAGTACACTAACTCTTTCACAAAACTGCACTTCTTCATATTAATCAACAATTTCTCTTCTCTTAACTTCTCAAAGGCTCTATGAATATGCATCAAGTGCTCATCCAAAGTCCTACTGAAAATAAAAATATCATCTAAATACACAATAACAAAGCTCCCCAGAAACTCATTCAGTACCTCATTCATGAGCCGCATGAATGTGCTTGGTGCATTGGTTAGCCCAAAAGGAATGACTAACCACTTGTATAGGCCCTCCTTGGTCTTGAAGGCAGTCTTCCATTCATCTCCCTCTTGAATCTGGATCTGGTGATATCCACTCTTCAGATCAATCTTTGTGAAGTACTGAGCTCCACTCAAACAATCCATCAGGTCATCCATCCTTGGCAAGGGAAATCTATACTTGATTGTTATCTTGTTTATGGCCCGGGAGTCTATACACATCCTCCACTCCGCATCCTTCTTTGGTGCTAGTACTGTAGGTACTACACATGGGCTCAAACTTCTTGAATCAAACCCTTTCTCAACAACTCCTAAACTTGTCTGTTCAACTCCTCATTTTCTGCAAGAGTCATTCTGTGAGCTACCTTGTTTGGCAAATTGGCTCTAGGGATCAAGTCAATTTGATGACTAATATTCCTCACTGGTGGTAAACCCGCAGGTACGTTATCAAAAACAATATCCTGAAACTCATCCAACAACCCATAAAATTCTACTCGCACCTTCTCACTATCCTCCTTACCCACTCTAGGAATCAATGCATAGCACAGACACTCATGCTTCATACCTTCTAAAAATTTTCTTCCATCAACATGACAGATTCTAGCACTACTACATACCTTTTCTTCGGCCTCCTTCAGGGGTTTCAACTTTTGACAAACCCCATCCTTCATCAGGGAATAAGTGTTTGCATGGCCATCATGTATAGCTCACCTGTCGAACTACCACAGCCTCCCCAACAACATGTGGCATGCATCCATGGGGATGATATCATAGAGTACCTCATCATGGTAGCTCTCGATCTTGAACTTCAATAGGCACTGCTCATTGATTAAAAATTTGTGGTCCTTCTACAACTAGGCAATCTGATATGGATGTGGATGCCTTTCCCTCTTCAACTTCAACTTTGTAACCATCTCCTCTGACACGAAATTATCGGTGCTCCCACTATCAATGATGACATCACAACATTTTCCTTCACATTTGCACCTTGTGCATAATAGATTCTTCCTCTATTCGAGTTCCTTCTCTTCAATCACTAGAGATCTTCTAATCATTAGGGCTTCTCCCCTTTCAACATCATCTAAATGTTTGGATTGAGCCTCCTCATTAGCATGTACAACCCTTCCATGACCTTATGTCCTTTTTTCTACCCTTCCTTGATGTTGCAGACATTCATAGGCTCGATGCCCTTCTTCACCACATTGGAAACATGTTCCTCTGAAACCACCTCTTATGGATCCTTGCCCAGATCTCCCTCATCCTCTACCTCTTTGATCACCACTGTTTTGATCATGAGGGCAGTAGAAGTTATCATTCTTTTGGTTTTGACTGGTACCCACATCTTCATTTTTCTTCTCATCATCATTTTGGCTTCCAGAAGATCTTCCACTGCTCTTTCTACTCTAACCTCCTTGTCCTTTTTGCTTGCTGTCAAATGTTTTGTTCAGCTTCTCTTCAACTTTCAGAGAAAACTAGTATGCATCCTCAATGGTGGTCATTTTGATCAGGCTTAGCTCCTCCTAAATGCTCGACCATAACCCATTAAGATAACGAGCTACCTTCTCCTTGTTGGCCTCTATATGACTCATTCTGATGATCATGTTGTGAAATTCTTCAATGTATTCTTTCACAGATTTGCTTCCTTGCTTCAACCCTTGCAATTTCTTTAGCAGATCTAGCTCATAGTCCACTGATATGAACTGCTTTTTCAGTTTATCTACCATGTGAACCCATCTGGTGATCTTGCCTTTTCCTCTTAAGTTTCTCTCCAACTGGACCTCTTTCCACCAAATAATGGCATGGCCCTTCAGCTTCGTTTTTGCAAACTTGACCCAATCTGGGTCCTCTATCTCCTCATACTCAAAATATTCTTCCAACTCATTGATCTAGTCGATCAACTCTTCTGGGTTCAGACTTTTGCAATAACTGGGGACTTATACTTTGGGTCTTTTTTTGATCTTCGAAATGGCCCTTATTAGCCGCATTTGATCTTGATCAATCACTTCTTCTTCCTTTTCTACATTTGAATCTTCCACCTCCCCTTCATCCTCACTTTCTCCTCTCCTTCCTGAGTTTAACTCTCTTCTCATTTGTTCCTACAATGCATCAATTTGTCTGTGGAGGGCTCTAAAACCCTCGGCCGCCAATGGATCTCTTCCACCAGTGTTTCTGCCACCTCTAGCACCACCATGCCTACCAGGCATCACTCTTGGAGGCATCTTGAATATCTTGAACCCATAACCACGGTCATGGTGCAAACTGCCTCACAATTGACGATCTGTCCACATGCTCAAGAAAACTTGCTCTGATACCACCTGATGAGGGAGGAACCTAAGACACAAAAAATTAATACACCAAATAGAGAATGTTATTTTATTATCCTGAAAATGATCTTCTTACATGCAGAGGATTTGATATCCTCAAGCTCTAGAAATATGCAAACTACAGAATTACAGAAAAACCCCTTTTCACAATATGCAAAGTGGTCCCCAAAAAGCTACCAAAAATGAGAAATCACACCCATAAATAGAGCTCCTTTTGAATTTGGAGCCAAAACAACATTCCAATATGAGTTTCGGCAATTTGGCGCCCAAATTACAATTTGAAATTTAAATTTAAATTCACATTCAAAAATTAGCACATTTCTAAAAATGCACCAACTTTCGAAAGCCATAACTTTTGATCCAACTGTCAGATTTTCAATGATAATACCTTTTCAAAAATCTCTCGAAAAGACAATGTGGCACAAATTAGGGCATAGTGCCAACTACATTGGATTTTCACAAATTTTTAGGCCCATCCGGAGCCTCTAAGGGCCTCAAATTTGGCTTTGAATATTTTAATAGCTAAAGGGGCATCCAAAAATGCAAAAACATCTAAGAAACAACCAATAGGAAATTAAAATCTTTCTTTTTTTTGGGTGATGCAGGATTCCCTTACACTACTGGATGCTCCTGCATCATGAATGGTTGAAAGGTGTTGAGAGGATTTAGACATGAGAAGATTGTGTAAAGTAGATTGCACAATTTGTGTGATTGAGGAATAGGTTGATTAGTCGAGATTTAGATTGAATAGTCAGCATTTAGATTGATTGGTTAGGAATTGATGGTTTAGTTAGGAAATAGATTAATTAGTCAGGAAATTAGATTACTCATTCAACAAGCATAATTTTCTCAGTCAAAAAGTGGGTGACGAATTATGAATTAAATGATTTAATTAATTAATTCCTTTTTGGAGTTGAATGTGAAAATCAATTTTGAATTTTGCAAACAAAGTTGCATTAGTTTTATTTGATTTTTGATAAATGATTTGAATAGTTTGATTTAATTATTCAAATTTTGGAGGGAAAGTGTCATAATTAAATTATTATGATTTAATAATTCAATTAACTTAGGGGAATAAGGTGATTTAGTGATGTAATTAAATAATTGGCATTATTTAATCAATCAAGATCAAATAACATTAGATTAGGACTTCATTAAATAAATCTAATTTATTGAATTTGTTGAAATGGTGAAAATTTTAATTAATTAAATAATGTTGTATTATCCAATTAATAGAAAAATTAGGGTTTTCAAGACTTTATTAATAAATGAACTTTATTTAACTTTTCGAACTAGTGAAAAAGTGAATTAATTAAATAATGTTGTATTATCCAATTAATAGCAGAATTAGGGTTTTTAGGACTTTATTAAATAAATGAACTTTATTTAACTTTTCGAACTAGTGAAAAAGTGAATTAATTAAATAATGTTGTATTATCCAATTAATAGTAGAATTAGGGTTTTCAAGACTTTATTAAATAAATGAACTTTATTTAATTTGTCAAAAATGATGAAAATTTGAATTAATTAAATAATGTTGTGTTATTCAATTAATGGAGGAAATTAGGGTTTTGGATGTTTTATGTTGTGTGATGGTTGAATCATGTTTTTGAGATGTTCTAGGATGTTGCGAGATGATTCTGAGATGTTTCAAGACATTCTGAGGTGATTTGGAGATGTTTTGAGATGATTTTGAGATGTTTTAGGGTGATTCTGAGATGTTCCAAGACATTTTGAGGTGATTTGGAGGTGTTTTGAGATGATTTTGAGATGCTTTAGGGTGATTCTGAGATGTTCTGAGATGTTCCGAGACATTATAGCTTGATTTTGAGATGTTTCAAGACATTATGGGTTGATATAGGATGTTGTTCAATGATGTTTGATGTTGTTTGATGTTGTTTGATGTCGTTTAGGGTGTGTGATAGGTGTTAGGTCAATTTTACATGTCTACAAGTACCTCAATCAATAACCATTTTATAGAACATGACACACTTTAGATAACCCATCCAAGTATTAGTAGGGTAATCAAATGGAGTTGAGAAAGATATTACTTCATGGTTCAACTATGTATTTTATTTAACACTAATGCAAGGAATATGTAGTTAGATCAAGAATCAGGTCATCTCTCATTGTTATGGACTATAGAAATGTCATGGCACTTGTACATGAAGTCGTCTAAATATTTAAAGAAAGTGTATTGCAATTTGTTATTGTTGTAAAATAAAAGGGGTTTTTGGCTGAATAATTTTTACACAAGTAATAAGTTATTGGCATGATAATTACATGGGAACATGGAACTTGACTAAAGTCATCTTGGTCAAACTCTCTTCACCTAAACACTCTTTCAATCATTGGTGATTAAAACCCTTTTGACCTATATGCAAGTTTATTTGTAAAATTTCATAAAGATTTGGTTGTACACCTTCAAAAAATCTACTTTTCAATTCTTTTACCTTGCATTACAAGATACTTTTTGACACTAGAACTACATTTCAACTAGGTTTTTTTTAATTTCAATTCAATTCCTCTTTTTAAATAAATTAAGAAAATGTAAGAAATAGTGTTCTCTTTGTTATGAATATTTTGTTTAATTTATACACTATGATAAGCTTTAATTTGTAGAGAATGCAAATGTAAAAAGTAATTATAAAAATTATCCTTTTGAAAACATATAAAATGCAATTGCATCATTAGATAATAAACTTAACACAACACTTCATAACCTAATAGAAACAACTTACAAACCAATAAATAGCTTATCCACCATATGATTAAGCATACTTAACAACACAATGCATGCATCAACTAGAGCATATAATGATTCTACTTGTCATTAGGTATTAACATAAGATGGCACACCCTTCATAGAAATAACCTAATAATCCATTGAATGATTTATCACATTAAATGCATACAATAATCAAAGCATATAATTATTCTAGATGTCACTAGTTCTGGGAGACCACACTTATCACATATTTGATGTTAGCCTTAAAAATTATAGATGATAAAAGTGCATATTTCACTATCTATGGATGTTTTTTCTCATGGATGACTAAAATATCTAATTTGACTCTTTTTACATATTTATCAGTCCTAAACTTATATCCTTACTATCATACTAACATTAACCTAGTTTCTATTAAATTTTCCTTCCTATACTAAATTACACTTATAATCTTGTTCTAAATTACACTTACAAAATTGTAAATGTAAACTAATCCTCCAATTTCCAAAAACAAAATTTTAATTCCTAAAATTAAGAATATTAAAATATAATAACTATCCATTAACAAATATACTTAGAAAGTTTCAATCTATATATTTAAAATTGTTAATACCCAAAACTGCGTATAGAAATATTGTACAGAAAGGTGTACATTCATTCGGAAACCTAATGGAATGCACTCCAAGATCTTTGGATTGAATCTGCACCTTTCACATTTGGAAATTGCGCCGACTTTACAGAATTGCTTACAGTTGAAAAGACGAGATTTGTTTCAATGCTCGGAAAGAGGTGCGAATTCATATTCCTTCCTTCCAAGAAAGCATGGGGGTTTCGAATTTTTGAAAGCCAACAGAAGTAATAAATACTATCTGAATTGCAGCACTTTTTTTTTTTTTTTTAATATTCCTTGCTTCTTATCATAAGAGTTAGAATTTGTTGTTGAACTATTGCTTTTAAAGAAAGGACTGAAATAGAATAAGTATAAATATGTCATAATCACTTATATGATGATAAAGGAAGAAAAGAATGATTTTCTGTTAAGATATAATCACAATCCATTAACAAATATATTTAAAAGTTTCAAATTATATATTTAAAATTACAAATACCCATAGCTGTCTAAATTCCCTCGTCAGAGATATTGTACATGCACAACTTTAAAGAATTGCTTACAATTGAAGAGACGAGATTTGCGTGAATGCTCGAAAAGATGTGTGAGATTTCATTCCTTCTTTTTAGCTTGGAAGAAACTTCGATGTCTCATAATTTTTAAAGGTAGCCCAAGTAATAATTACTATGTCAATGGTAGCATTTTTTTTTTTTTTATATTCTTTCCTTCCTTCTTATCATAGGAGTTCGAAAGACAAATCTGCTGATGAACAGGGACAATGCTTTAAAAAAAGGACCGAGTATCTGAAAACACATCATTATAGAATAACTATAATAGAAGAAAAGAATGTTTTCCTTAGAAATAAAAGAGGTTGCTTGCTTCTTTTTAGCTTTATGTAAAAGTAAACTAGAATATGGGAAATAAAAAATTATTTGTTTCTATCATAATTCATGCTTGGTTTGATGTGGAAGGATAAAGATTCAAAAAATTCTTACTTCTGTGATTCCATCTTAATTAAAAGATAGCTTCATGTAGGACGGCACAACTTTAAATCCAAGCAAATAGATTAAGAATATAAAAGTATAAATTAAATCTTTTAGGTTCCATTCTAATTATTGACTTTCTATTCAAGGATAGAATTTTAAATTCAAATAAAAGAATGGAGAATACATAAGAATAATTTGATGTAGGTGAAATAAATTTACTTCCATGTCAATTAAAATCTTGTTTCATTCTAAAGAACATAATGTTATTTTCAAATAAGTAGATGGAAAATATCATAATAGTAAACTAAAGTACTATGAAAAATATGTTGATTACGTCTTTATTAAATCTTAGCAGTAGCATAAAGTATATTGAGCTTCATTTTCATTAATAATGTTTTAATCAATTGAAGGAGTCAAACTATACTTTATTTTTTATATTTTAAATTCTAATTTTATTATTGTATAATTCAAAATTACATAATCATGATGATTCTCATTTGAATGTGTGTATATGTATATAAATATATGTAATAATGTATGCTTTCAAAAATTCAATATTAAAAATACCATTGGCATATCCAGGTAACTTACATTTCATTTAGATTGTATATAATATGGTAGGATTGTTTAAATTTGTGTAATTTTATAGCTATAAATACTAATATGAAAAAAAGTACATGTGCTTTAAGTTCTATGATATGAACTAAAAGCTCTTTGGATTAAACTTGCACATTTCACTTTTAGAAATGTGTCTAAATTTTGTTAACATCTTATATGATTATATCTAATATGGAATACAAATTTATTATACATTCTATGGAACCCTAAATGGCATCATTTATTTAATAAATTATGGTCCTAAATGACAATGTAGATATCATCTACCTATTTAATTATACTATATAATAATGAGCCATTGAAACATGAAAAGAAACATATGATTTCTTACCTTTAGAAATGACTAGCTACTACTTTTTTTCTCAACATCACAATAAAATGTTGAGCTAACTACATTCACTATAGAAGCTTGAGTATATCTATGGTAAAGTGTAAGGCCAAATTCACATGTCTCTTATCTCTATGTAGACTACATGAAGGAGGAGGAAGATCATGTGAACAAGTTTAAACTATGTTTGAATAAAAGAATCATCATAGAAACTAAAGGTAATTGGATGAAAAAATAAAGTAATAGAGATAGAAGATTACACACTCATCCATCTAGAAATTCCAAAAGAGAATGTCCAATAGTCTTGTAACTAAGAAATAATCTAGAGAAATTTGTAAAGAATGGAACCTAAGAGGAACAAGAAAATAGAACAAGGGAACTTAGGATATATTATGCTCTGCATTTGTTTTAGAGTTTGAGTGTGAAGATTTTCTAGGGCTCATTAAGGTTCCTAAAACACTAAACATTGGCTTATTTCTATATGCCCTAATCTTCAAATTTGTTGGTGACTTGTTGAGTTTCTTAGGTTTCACTTAAATGGTTGTTTTAATTTCTCAAAATTCATCATGTTACCAACCCATTTGTTCTTATTAACTATTAAACCCATCTCTTTAAGCATTCAAAATATGTCTTTGTTTTTTTCTAGTTATTAATGTCATTGGTGGTCCCCATTGTATCCATGTGTCCACTTTTGATCACATTGTATTGGTACTTCATAGTGTAGTCAATTTTTAAGTGCAAAGGTGTAAAATTGTTCTTTCATGTTGTGATGATACATGTCCTCATTATTATCTCTTGTAAATAGTGGGAAAACATATGTGTCCTTATATAACAAATGGAATTGACTCACTAGAGCGTATTCACTTTTCATAGCACAAGTTGTCTAGTGTTGGGTTGTAAGCCTAGACTAACATGCTATTGTTAAATGTGTTTTATCTTCTTAACCATAGCCTACCGATGAAAAACCTATGATGCCATTATGTTTTTAGAGGGTATTGCACTCTTGTATTGGAAGTTTCAAGATATCCTCTTAGTTTAATTTTACACTCATACACTTTGTTTCCATAGGTCATCCATGAGAAATAGGGCTAGATGAATTTGCATTTTCCTTTTGAAGCATATGATTGATTAATATAATATTAGTGGGCTCATGATAGATTTCACAATATGGTTTCTATAATGTGATCTTTCTTCAAGCTATCCTCATGCACTATTGTATCGCCTATCGGTGTTTTTAAATTAACTCAAAATTACTTTAATAGGTGTCAAAAAAATATTGTAGAAATTTTTTCCTTTGCAACAAAAATTTGGGTGTTTCTTGTTTAAATTCTATTATGCTAGTGTTTCATAATATGTTGTTCATTGATCGAGGTCCTTTCAAGAAATGATCAATGTCCTATATTCAAATGGGTAGTGGCTCATGAGAGTCTCTATGACTTCACTAGTATGAGAATTTATGGGGGACTCAAAAAATTTATATTATTTCTTTAAAACTATTAAACTATAACAACTTTAATTATCATTATCAAGCCTTTAGAAAAGAATTTTCAAAGTGGAGAAGTGTTGCGGTGGCATTTCTAAAGTTGTGATTTGAAGTTAGAGTAGTCATATGATATGAATGAGTATGTTTGGTTACATTTTTCTATTATTGTTAAAGCATTTAAATTGTTAAGGTTTTGAATTTCCTTGGACTTTTTTTTGGGTAATATAGATATTTATATATATTATTAAAAATTCTAGTTGTTGGCTATTGTTGAAATACCATTAGATTAGTCAAGGAACCTCTCAAAATGGAAAACTGAAGCAAGAGCCAGAGTAAGATTTTCTCAACTAGCTCCTTGGCTCATTCAAAATGGAAAAGAAATCCCAAGGTACCGATATCATTTTAGATATAAATCATGATAGAGATGAATATATTAGAGATCCTATTATCCCTTCCTTTGGTTTTTATTTATTTAAATATTTACAAAATTATAGTACGAGTATGTGTAGGATCATGATGGGCCAAAAAGTGGCAGTATGATGAGTATGTGTAGGGTATGTGGCTGACGACTTTTTTTAAACCCAAAATTGATGAAATGAAAAGGGTTTTCCAAGGAGCTTCTCAGATTTCCATAAATATAAATTATGATTTACTTTGAATTTAATAAATAATTATTATTCCTTTTCTATTTGAATTATGACTAAAGTTTTGATTGATAAACTGACTAAAAAAATCTATAGCTTTCAAATGGTATCACATTTTTTGAATCCATAACATGTGTCACATTATATGCTTCTTATACTATAGGATTAAAAATAATAATAATTTCATGACTGTTTTGACCAAGTTAAGGTGGTTAAACATGAAAGTTTTTATATTTTTTAAAATTTGTAATAAAAAATCCATAATTAATTATTTACTTGGAAAAAAATTATAAGAAAATATACATCACATTTGAACACGAGTCCTCTACTTATATCTAAAATCTTATAAAAAATATTATCATTTTATAAATATATATATATTTTAAATAAACCTAGTAGTTTAGAAACTACATTCAATTTGTTACAAATTTTGTTCTTATATATTTTTTAAATAATATAGAAAACTTATTGAAATTTTTACGTCAAGTTGCCTAACTCTAATTTTTTTGAATTTTTTGCCACTTAAGGGCCTATTTTTTCCATGATGATCTTGCACATACCCGTACCTGAAATAGGCCTATCTCAAATGTGTAGACATCTAACCTAGGTAAAATTTTGGTTTCCAATATATTTATTAATGTGGAGTTGGTAAAAACCACCTATATAAAATATGACTCCTACACTTGAGCTCTATATAAATTTGAATGTGAGCCCCTAATGAATTTGAATAGAAAATTACTTTGTAAGGCATATAACCTTAATTTGATTACAAATATTTAAATGAGCTTTTATAAAATAAATCGAGAATTTAGGAGAGATAGGTTAAACTATAGATTCAAGTGGTTTCCATGCCAAAGAAAGAAAGGTTATGAGAGGAAGATTGTAGTATTCTCTAGGGATGAAATTGATCAATTTATTGTAGATAAATTTTAGGACTATTTCATAAAAAATATAGTGTTTTATGTCAAATACTAAAAATTGATTTCAAACCCTAGATGCCTACTCACTTGATGATAATGGTTGTTGTTAGTAGGTCAATGGATTGAAATAAAATCATATTATCGACTACCAAAAGAGGTATGTAGTGTTTAGAAAGGAAATTATCTATTATTATGAGTCATGTCCCTTCAAGGGAATATATGTATATATGTCATATGTAATAGATGAGTAAGAAAGAAGGAAATATATAGATATATGAGAGAAGATAGAAATATATATACTAAACCAAAGACTAAGATTTACCATTTTCTACCCATTACGATATAATATAAAGGAGTTATAAAGAATGCACATGTGTAATGGATGTATGAGTTTTTTTTTTTATGCTATCATGTTATAGGATATGTAGGCCTTCTAGATTGTTATAGAACATTCTTTTTTCTCTTACTATATCCTCTAGGGTATAAAAATACTACTCAAGGAGTACTTGGGTACAAATCTTTGGATTGTACTTCCCCCATTTTTCTTGCCAACATTGCTCTCTTTGTTGGGACCTTGGAGTGACTAGTAAATAAATTAGAAGCATAAATAGGATGAAGGAGTAAAGTTGGCTACAAATTAAAATTCATCACATGCTAAGGGCCATGTCTATGAGAGGGGGGTAGGACATTAGGGGATGATGAATGGAAATGGGGGAGGGATCCTATAGAACCTTAAAAATATGTGACTATCCAAGATGTTCTTTCAAAATCAAGATATACAAAAAATAGGATAGATGTCTGGACCAAGAATACATATGGGAATAGGAGAAAACAAAAAGAACAGAGATATTTGAAAACATCAAATTAGGAATGGAAACTAATTTGGAAGAAAGGAGACTAAAAAAATCTTGGGAAAGAGAAGAAAGGTATTGAAAAATAAAATTAGAAAGGAAAGAAAAACAATAGGTGGAAAAAATGCTATAGTAAATTTTAAAGGAGAGTAGAGCACACCAAGAAAGGTGTTGCTGAGCATACCGGTATGGGTGCAACCAACAATAAGAGAGAAAAAGCAAAGGAACCAAAAACCAAATATACCGCAAAAGAGAAAATTATAATTTTAGTGGAACCTAATCTCAATCTAGAGGATTTGTTAACTAAACATAAATTAATACTAACCATTAACGAAAAGAAACAACTAAAAATGAAAAGGTATGAAGAAAAAACATCCCTTTGTGTTAGGAACAATAGGTAGAATTATCAATTAAATGAAGATAACAAAGATAAAACAAAGGAATTAAAACACAAAAAATAATGAGAGACAACAATGATTTTTAATGTGGTTCACTCAAACTGAGGCTACATCCACAAACTAGAGTCTAATTTTATTATTACTTCCATAAAATGATATTTAAAAATAGCTTGCAACAATCAAATTCAATTGATATCCACTATTGTTCACCTACACACAATGATATGTACATCAAAAGCTTCAAACTGTGTTTTGCACTGTTGGAATTATGGAGCATTGCAACATGAGCATGAGGTGTAGATGGTTTGTGTTGGATATTCCTATGTTGTCATTCATGTCAACATGGTGAAAACTATACGGGAAGTTTACTTAGTTTACTGGAAGTTTCTCTCTACTAGTAGTGTTCTTTTGTGATGAACTAGTGTGTTGGTTTTTGAGTTCGAAATTCACCACATGAAAAGATATGACTCCAATCTCTTAACCATGTTATCATGTCTCATTTAGACAACTATACCCTGGATCTTGAGAAGTTTTGAGTTGTGGGAAGAAAGTTATCATTGACAGATTTTATCTCTGTATTTTACTATTGTTCTTTTCTCAACATATCAATGTGGGAGACTCCACATTTTCTCAAGGAGAACATTCTAATGTTGTGGTTCTGTTGGTAGTCTCTATGATGGTAGTATGGTGAGAAATTAATGTAATCTCTAATCCAAAAGGTGTTTTCTTTTAGGATTGTATGTTGGTTTGGATTTTTCTTAGGATTAAGTTATAGTCTTGGCCAACCTAACATATGCAATATACTAAGGAAACTAGTTATACTTTATGGATGTTATTCAACTTGATATAATGTGCTACATGGATGAAAATGTTTTAAATCATATAAGGTCCTGAAAGGAGTGTTTTGATTATTTTTCTTTCATGTAATAAGGTCAACCTAATTAATGACTAAGATATACTTGTATATATATATATATATATATTTAAGATTCTTTGAAGAGAGAAAAAGGAAGAGAGGGTGTGTGGTGTATGGTGAATGTAAGTGTAAGGTGTGAATATGGAAGGAGAAGTAAGAGGAGTATGGTGAATTGTAAAGAGGGTCAAGGATAAGTGAAGATGTAAGCCTAAATGATTTATTAGTTGACGATCAGAATAAAATTGTTGAGCAACTATTTTGTAAGGTAGTTCTTCTTATTCAAAGCTTTATTGGAACTTAACCCTGCACACTGAAGGTGTATTCTATTAGTTCATACTTTTGGAAATGAGCCACAATCTTTGTATCTTTGTGGTTAGCCATCTTTTGTATTCAGGTTGTGAGCCTTTTAAGGATA